>WFKH01011801.1:3113530-3150118 GCA_016163765.1 Magallana hongkongensis
CTCTCTCTCTCTCTCTCTCTCTCTCTCTCTCTCTCTCTCTCTCTCAGGAGGGTTGCAAGGGAAAGTCAATATGAATACATATTATACATTCAACAGTTTGACTTAAAGGGGCATGGTCACGCTTTTGATCAAAATTTATTTTTTCGTTTTTACCTCATCTGAGCTGAAAGCTCAAGTGAGCTTTTCTGATCACTTTTTATCCAGCGTCCGTCTGTCTGTCAGTCAGTCCGTCTGTCTGTCCGTCCGTCCGTCCGTCCGTCCGTCCGTCCGTCTGTAAACTTGTTACATTTTCGACTTCTTCTCTTGAACCACTGGGCCAATTTCAACTAAACTTGGCCATAGCATCCTTAGGTGAAAGGGATTCAAGTTTGTTAAAATGAAGGGCCACGCCCTCTTTCAAAGGGAGATAATTAAGAATTATTAATAATTTGTTGGTATCTTTAAAAAATCTTCTTCTCAAAAACCAATTGGCCAGAAAAGCTGTAATTTGTATGGAAGCATCCTCAAGTAGTGTAGATTCAAGCTTGATCAAACCATGATCCCCGGGGGTAGGGTGGGGCCACAATGGGGGTCGAATTTTTACATAGAAATATATAGAGAAAAATCTTTTAAAAATTTTCTCAAAAACCAATTGGCCAGAAAAGCCGAAACTTGTGTGGAAGCATCTTCAGGTAGTGTAGATTCAAATTTGTTCAAATCATGATCCGTGGGGGTACGTTGGGGCCACAATGGGGGGGGGGGGGGGGAGAAGTTTTTACAAAGAAAATATAGAGAAAAATCTTTAAAAATCTTCTTCTCAAAAATCAATTGGCCAGAAAAGCTGTAACTTGTGTGGAAGCATCCTCAGGTAGTTTAAATTCAAGTTTGTTCAAATCATGATCCTCAGGGGTACGGTGGGGCCACAATCGGGGGTCGAATTTTTACATAGGAATATATAGAGAAAAACTTCAAAAATCTTCTTCTCAAGAACCAATGAGCCAGAAAAGCTGTAACTTGTGTGGAAGCATCCTCAGGTAGTGTAGATTCCAGTTGTTTAAATCATGATCCCCGGGGGTACGTTGGGGCCACAATGGGGGGTCGAATTTATATAGGAATATATAGAGAAAAATCTTCGAAAATCTTCATCTCAAAAACCAATTGGCCAGAAAAGCTGTAACCTGTGTGGAAGCATCCTCAGATAGTGTAGATTCTAGTTTGTTCAAACCATGATCCCCGGGGGTAGGGTGGGGCCACCATGGGGTCGAATTTTTACATAGGAATGTAAAGAGAAATATCTTCTTTTCGAAAATCAAATGCAGGAAAGCTGTTACTTGAGTGGAAGCATCCTCGTGTAGTGTAATATATATAGAGAAAAATCTTTAAAAATCATAAAAAGGATGAGACTTTAATGAGGGGGGGTGGGGGTGGTCGAATTTTTACATAGGAAATAAATTTGATCATTCTCAAAAATATAGAGTATATAGTATTACTAATATAGCATATTGAAATTTGTTGATTCTCAGTTGTTTAAGACTGTGGGCCTGGATAATTCTTGGGCCACACAAGGAGTTCAAAGTTTGATGTAGGTTAATATCTATATGAACAGTTGTTTAAGATCTTTTTGAAAATGGCAATGCTCAATATGTGATATAACTATGAAATCATCTAGTTACAAAAGGGGCTCAACATAAGAACATCTGTAGACAATTTTGAAAATCTTTTAATACAGGATCTATTTTACTCATTCATTGTCCCAATATTTTGGATATGACTTCATAAAGCAGATTTTATTATGTCTCGTGTTGCTCAGGTGAGCGATGTGGCCCATGGGCCTCCGAAGTTGTTAATGTTTACATGCTTCAGTAGGGCGTTTCTAATATTAACAGAGCTATAAGCGAGATACAGAGCTCACAGTTCTTTGTTATGTAAACAAAGCTCCAGTCATGTTTTCGTTTACATTTTGAATGCTGATAGGAAAATTTCAGGTTTAGACCTAAAATGAATGTGACAAACGCTGAGAACTATTTATTTATGTTCAAAACTAATTAGCAGATGGAAATATTAGCTTGAAAAAGGGCTTTTACCGGTACATTGAACCGATGTAAACAAAAACATGGCACGAACTTTTTTTACATAACAAAGAATTGTGAGCTCTGCATCTTGCTTATAACTCTAAGACTGCCACTTAAATTTGGTTGATTATTAGAAATGCATTACTTAAGCATTGTAAACAATTAAATTGAAAAATGAAATTGGACAAAAATCGTGATCATGCCCCTTTAAGATTTGCATTTAATTTGATTGAATTTTTCACTCATAATGTATCTGTAGAGTTTTTCAATGGGATGTCAAAAAGTGTGTCAAAATCAAATTTGTTTTAATTAAGGTTTTATAAATTGAGAGTAAAAGTATTTTTGTCTCATATATACTTCAGAAGATTAAAAAGTCTAAATAATATTGAGCATGCCAGTTATTCATAGGATTAAGATACTGAGGATTCCAACTGAACCCATCTCATTAAAATCCACATAACATGAACTAAATAATCTAATTATTTTTTGAGAAAAAAAATACGCAGATAAATACATGTAGGTCAATGTACCAACTGTTTTTTTTTAAATATTTATTTTATCAAATATTTTGTTATCACTTCCTACGGGAATAAGTAATTCTATTTCAGAATAACTATGGTACGAGGGCTGTTCAATATGTAATATGTATTGTACGATATCTCAAAAGCATTCGACTCAAATAGTGAAATAAACATTATATCCTTTCAAAGTTTTCTCCGCAGTTTAAAATCATAATTTCAATCTCTGAATTGATTTCTGAAATTCGTCACGGTACGCTGATTTAGGTAGACCTGATGGATGAACCAAGGGTTGTCGGTACTTGTAACGACGACCAGAGGCGTGTTCAACAGAGCGAGCGCTCGCCAAAATTCCCTATACCCGCAACACAAATTTTGGCGAGTGCTCGCGAGCGCTCTCTCTGCTGAACACGCCTCTGGTAAGAGCTTTTTAAGTTTTGGAAAAAGGAAAAAGTCGCATGCGGCTAGATCTGGAGATAACATTCTCAGATTTCAAAAATTGCTTCACAAGCTCAGATGTATGTGATGGAGCATTATCATGAAGTAGGCGAACATGCCTAAATCGTGACACAGAGCGTCGTTATAACTTTTCTTGAGCTTTTTAGTATAACATCTTGGTAATACCGACCTGTAACACTTTTGCCCTTCGACACCGGAATTTGTACGGCTATACCATCACAGCCTTTCGTCGCATATCTGAGGCAGTAGATGCCGATTTTGAGGTGATTTTTATTAATGACAGGTGTAATGCACCGTTTTGGTTGTATCGGTTGTAAGCTTAGGTGTTGAAAGACCGATCGTAAGACGGAGATGATCGCAAAATAAAATTTACTGGTGAGTTTCAAGCAAAAATTCCAGCTGATGTGACATTTTTCAATAAATCCAAGATGGCGGCGATGTGTACCTTGTGTTTTATTAGGTAGAGGGTATATATTTTTTATTATGAGAAAAATATATAACGTCAGGTGCCTGTGCTTCTTCGTGCTTATGGTTCTTTTGGCAACTACAGGCCTTCTACCGTGTTTAGTTAGCCATATTTTGTTTCTAATTTTTCTTACTGAGTCGGAACAGTAAAACCATGTTTCGTCACCAGTAACAATGTTCGCAAATTGTCTTTGATTGAATTTGGAAAGCATTTTTAGCACTTGCTTAGCGGTTTGTACTCGTACCTGATTTTGGTCATCAGTCAATATGCGCTGCGGTATCCATCTGCCAAAAATCTTTTCTACTTTCAAAATACGCTTCAAAATGAAATGCACCCGCGATAGCGATATGCCAACAGCTTTGGCAATATTACAAATCGTGTATATGCCATCACTTTAAATTATTTCCCTGACTTTTAAGACATTTACCTTGTCTGTTACAGTCACAGGTCGGCCAGATTTTGCTGCATCTTTGACGGACTGAGTGCCAGTCAGAAATGTCTTTTTCCACCTACGAATTGTCTCATAGGATACTTATTAGACCCTTAAACTTCCCCCAATTCAGTAAAAATCTGCATTACCGAATGACCGAGGTATGTGCGAACTTTTACATAAGCTCTAATTTCTTCAATATTCCGATCCCGTTTCCCAACCATTTTAACAACAGTGGTCAACGACCGCTCTATTGAAAAGACTTTAAGTTAAAAACTATGTGGAGCTGAAGGTTCGTGTTTATACCGTTTGAAAGGTATTGAATAGAGCTCGAAATCGTGCAAAGCGTTATCACGCTGTGTTACAATACACATGACATATCGAACAGCCCTCATAATCTAAATGTTTAGTCTACATATAGCAATGTCTTTCTGAACACCATTTAAACAATAATTTATTGCATATATTTCGTAGATGTACATGTTTTCACTTATCATATGTATATCTAAAATAATGATATACACATCTTGCACATGTTTACATCTATGTAACTCTAGTTTACAACTAGAGTTACGGCGCTTCGTAAAAGCGAACTATACTAAAGTAATCTTACAACTTTTGATAAAACGGTCCCCTGGGGCCATTTTAAAATCATATGGGAAAAATGTTCTCGTGGCGAGAATTATTGCAGATTTGAATTATTCATCATGACGAGGGCTTGAGTTTAAAAATGGTATTTGAAAAGAACAACTGACCCACAATTGTTTGAATATATACGATTATAACATTTTTTGGGCAATTAGAATTATTAGGAGTTCCAAAATATCTCGGTAAAAAATCCCACAAACTCTTTTCTTTTATTTCACTGAAATTGATAAAAATATAGTAGGATCGTTTTCCATTATGTCCACAAAAAATTAAAGAAATGAACAAATAATCAAATAAGTAAATAACTACATTAACCACAAAAAATACTCCAGTTTATCTGTATTACAGTGTAATTTCAGTTTATATTGACAAGAATTTTAATAAGCCAAACTGAAAAAGTGTGATACGAAAGTTCTTGGTCGTTTATCAGAATAAAATAAGTTTACATTGGTTAACCTCTCTTCATACAGGCAAGTCTTAAAAATAATTACAATCTCTGTAAAGATGTTCACTGATTAGAAATCCAATGCCGACACTATTCTTCTGTTCTTTTGTATTTGATTAAGGGACGCCAGAGATACCATTATAGGGGTCTTTTCAGGCTTGATTTTTGATGAATTTCTTTCTTTATGTTTAATGAAAACAGATGTTATTATTATGGCAACTACGAGAGCGAGCACCATGGCTCCTGCACCGACGAGCGTCAGGACCTTAATGTAGTGTACCAAGGACGGGTGTTTTCTATCGGTCTGTATAGAAAACAAAACAAGACTTCAATTCATATTATATTTATTTCCAGAACATATCATTAATATAACATTACTAATCAAAAAATCAACAAAATACATAAAATACAAAATTCTTGTTTCTTTCCAGTAATCAACGAAATTTCTACGTCATTACGAAAATGTCTACTTTGAATTTTAATGTTCGTGTTTTAGTTGATTTACGGAGCAAAAGTGCTTTAAAACATATTGTTCTTTACAATAGGTCTGTCTTCTTTACCTTCTCTGGAACTGGTCTAGTCAAGATATCAAAGTTTTCAACTGTTGTGTTGAAAACATTTCCTCCCAAGAAATCAATCGTTTTTGTTTTTATGTTCCCACGTGCGTCGATGGCCGTCAGTTGAAATTTGGATGTACAGCAAGTGCCCCTAAAACAAAGAGTTTGAGTTATCATTAAAAAGGGCAGCCTTTGAGCATTACATATGATATAAATGGATGCAAATCATCATAAAAATATGTATTTTCATTTGTTAAAATCAAACAGATATAAAGTTGACATATGAAATCATAGACAAATCTAATACTTAGTACCTTAAAGTTGTGACGTAGTTGTAAGAAGACGGTGAATTCCGCGTGTACTTTAACTGTACAGTGGTCGGTGTGGCGTATAACTGGCTGAAGTTGGTTCTGAAAGCGACATCCAAAACCATGGTCCAGTTTTGTTTCGTGCAGTTATAGTAATTCAACTTTTCCTTTCTGCAGCTGGGGGTCCGATTCACTTCGCTAAATTTTGGTGGCGGTAAATCTGCAACCTTAGTTAACAACAAGCGTTTAATATACAACATTCTTTGCACATTCATGTAAAATTTGGTTTTGTGCCAATGATTTCAATTTTTTTCATCACCAATAATTATTCAGCATACCTAACCGGTCAAAAGTCGACCAAAATGGCGCATGACAGTTTTGTTATTGAATAATAGTAATTAATAAGATATTATGCAATTGAAAGTTATAGCTTTTTACGAGAGATTGTGAGAGATTTTGAACCTTACATTGTACATCTACTGAAAATACTCAATACATGTCTTTTAACCTTTAAATTCTGTTAAATTCTGTTATTCACTGCTTTGAAAATTTTGTAACACATTTCAAAATTTTGATTTAAAGAGGTTCGCTCCTTAGGTTTTGGGTAGCCATTTTGGGTCACCTCTAGTCTGAAAATTCTGCATCACATATTAATTCTAATAGTATATTTATATTTTACAATGCCAAATAAACTTTATTGAATAAAATTGTTTAAACAAAATTACATTTTTTCAGAGTTTAGTAAGGGACTATATTTTGTGGGGGAAGGGTTTCAAGAAGAAAATGAACAATTTTTTATAACTCAATAGTTTAAGAGTACTGAGCTTCCTAATTTTCAGCTCAGACCAAACTTCTGGATAGTTTGTGATTACGATATATTAATGATATTCTGAAAACATATTTGAACAATACATTATATTTTGATATTTCTATCGATATATTTTGGAATATTTAGCTTATATTTCATAGAAGTTAAGAAAAAAATTAACTCCAAATTTGGCCTAAAATTAGTTTATTTCATGCTATATCTCAAATTTTTGAGATGTGACCCCTACTTTTTTAACTTTTAAATGAGACATTAAATGTATGTCTATTTGTATGCAAAGTTTTGGAAAGATGACATTACTAATATTTTTTTGATTTGCGTAATAATTTGATTGCTCCAAAATTTTGTAACATCTGTTGTTGTGTTCATTATGTACTGGCGTTTAAAGCCACCAGTAAAGCAAGATTTTTTAAACTTTGACTTAGATTTTACTTTTATAGTCACTACATGTGTTCAACTTCATACTTTATTAAAATCATAATTAAATGATAGTTCAAACTATAAATATTTGTTTGATATCTTCAAATAATCAATTTCCATGCCAAATTTTATCCAAAATTTCAGGAAAATTATCATTTTTGTTTGGGGCCCTATATTTCAAAAAAATGGCATGTGACATGGGTCACAAATAAAACAAATGAACATTTTAGGCCCCCATCTTTATGTCCAATTGGTTTTTGGATGATTGACATTACTACTATTTCAGGTGCCAACCTCCTTAGGTAAATCGTAAATTTTGATTTAAGGAGGCCGATTTTTTTTTTTTTGCGGAAAAACTACAATAGTAAACTCTTTATTTTTTAACAATATGTAATTTACACTATTATATTTGCAAAGTTTAAAAAAAAATCGACCATATGGTTCTTTTTAGGGACCATCTCAAAATACAGGAACATCTCATTTACTACAGGAATATATAGGAAATTGTCATTTCCGCACTTCGAAGCAGACTAAAAAAATACTACAATAGCGATTTTCCTTAAATTGTAATATGCGATTAGTAATATCATTTCCTACCTTATTTGTAAAAATTACTAAATTCTACTGTCTGACTTTTAGTGGGGGCCATCTCAAAATATTAAAATGCACCAAATTTTGCTATAAATTTGGAGTATTACAAATGTAGATTGGTAGAATGGATTCATTCAAAAATTAAGAAAAATAACCCTGCGAATAGCATTATTCTGTGTATAAAATTTCAAAGGTGTACGATTTTTACTTTTTCTTTTGTAATTTCTTGTAAAGTACTCCTTCAAAGCTTCATTTTATCAAAATGTCATTAAAGCACAATGGCACAGCTCATCTACCGTACAACGGAAAAATCGTTTAAAAATAAAATTTTCCTCTCAAAATCTGAATATTTTTATCTGTATTTTCAATATTGTATTCAATTTAATAAATGGTATCAAAAAAATTCATAAAAGGTATAAATACACTGTATTTTACTAAAATGCACAAAAACATGCAATGAAAACTAAAGTCGGCCTCCTTAAGTAAATTCTAAATTGTGTTTTCTGGAGATAAATGCATTGTCAACATACCATCAGTGTCCGTGTGATGGTCTGTAGAGTCTGTCCTTCCAGCGTGAGCTTCACTGATAAAGTCCTGAAATACAATTATAGCTTAATATAGAGGAGAAGGTGAACATTGACATATACTGCGCGAGAAAGAAGATGAAATTGAAACCCAGCAATATTGTTTTTTATGGTCTTACGCAACAGAGACATTGGTAGGCGTCAGTGTTAGATTTATTTCTTTACTACTCTTAGGGCCCACTGTTACGGAGTAAGAACGCTGCGTGGGAAATGCACTGGGGACGGAAGTGGCTGTCAACTGGTAGGTTTGTGACGTACTTCCTGTATTTTTCAAACCGACATTTATCACTGAATTTTCTCCAAAAACAAGGTTTTCTACAGTAAAACAGTACATTAGTAACAAAACTGGAAGGTACACCAAATAAGAAGATTCAGAATGTGAAGATCACATTTGAAAATAAAATCATTGTGTGACAATTTTCAAGGGACTTAAAATATGACATATCAAAATTACTTTATGAGCTTTACAAAAATTACGATGTGTATATTACAAAAAATTGCATTAACTTTGATGTTACCTAAGATTGAAGTAATGCTTGAAGTTTTTAAGTGGTGCAAAGTGTGTTTTGGATCAAGAGCATTCTTGAATTACCACGAACTGTACCTAAACATGCAGCTCAGCACCCTAGATATTCATTTGATGTTTGATTACCTGGCTTCGAGGTGAAGGTTATCTCCCTTGTTACAGGTTTGACTATATCTGACTTCTCCCGGGTGAAGATTTTTGAATCAATGCTTCCATTGATGCTAACAAAAAACTCCTGGAAATATTTCTTTAATTAATAAAAAATCCAATATTCGTTCATTTTTATACGCAAAGATTTACTAAAATTCAAACCTCAGGTGTAACGTCATAATATGCATAGAGGACACGGTTGCTTCCGCTTGAGGTATCAGAAACCGGAAGTTTGGTTAGAATGATACCGTTTGGTTTTTTAAGAACGATATGTGTGACTTTTGCTGAGGGGGACAAGCCCGTGACACTGATGCTGATGAGGAGTTTAGATCCTGTCATGCAAATAAAATTATAACATAATTGCTTCGTGACATAGTACAAGCTAAATCATTTAAGAATAACTTTAACAAGCAAAAATAATACTTTTGCGAAAGACGATTCACACCTGTGATGGGGCTGGTTCCGCTGATGGGATACTTGATTCCGTGGACGTCTTCCATGAACCTGTACGTAAAGTCAATGTTCCCACTTCCGTCTACTTTCACTTTCCAAGTTCCTGTTTGGCTTTTGTGCAGATTCCATACACCTGCAGGGGGATTCTAAAAAAATATCTTTAATGTGGTAGTGAGCATAAAATCATGAAAACTTTAATAACAAGGATATATAAACGTAAATACTTAACGAATTAATCAGTTAAATGATATTCACCTGGACTGATATAACGGTAGTACTTCCTATTTTATCTATAGAAGCTGTTCCACTATATATCTGGGTGGAACCTTAAAGAAAGTGTCAAAATATTAATATCAACATCCGGTCAATTATCAAATAAATCTATTTCCAACGTTAAAATTTTGTTTTTTATTCTCGTTTTTTTCTTTGTTACCATCCGGCCGATCCAAGGAGACATAAATTGCAGACGACAGGCCCTCAATAGTAACCGTCAATAGTGAAAGATCAGAATCCACGGAAATTGAATGTGTAGATGCAGACATTTCAAACGACGTTACTCCTATTTTTGACGCTCTCATATTGTTCTATGAAATAGCGTATCGTCATAATTCGCTTTGTTTATAATGCAATACTGTCATTCCATTGAATTAAAGCCAGGAAAAGTGAAATTAGACTACATAATATTTACCTTCACAAACGATCCTAGAATTCCCCCTAGAGAGGAAGACGAGGTGTGGACAATTTGCCCCCCAGTAGCTGACGATATTTTGCCAAAGAGGTCAAATCCTGCAATGATCTGCGGGCGCGCCCTGGGAAATATTATCTATGTTTACACTGATGTAATTTCAATGTGGGAATAATATTCATTAAAAAGGGGTATAATTATTGTTCATTCATATTTTACTTTACTTCAATAATTTTTCTTAATATTAAATCCAAGATTCTAACGGACTCTTTTTGGTATGTTTTATTAGAAATTTAATTGATAAACATCTGTTACTACAATTCCAATTGAATCTTATGAAATCATAATGGATACATTCACTCTGAAAAAGAAAATATTAATAAAAGAAAAAAGTTTAAGATAAAGGCTATTCAAGAGGGCCTTTAGTTTAAAAGCCAAATGTCTACGTGATGTGATTATATAAATTTCTAAGTCTATAATTACTGAAAAGCGGTTTTCAACGTTTTAGGTTTGGTTTGAAATAAATATTTTTTTCCTATTTATTTTGTCGATTTGCGCTGAATTTGTATAATTTTATTTTATAACAGTGAGAGTCCCTGTTAAACAAACAACAAACAAACCAGCTCTTCTCGAGTTGTCGTTAAGAATACACTGAGCGTTTTGAACCGTGAACTGTGACCGACGTCTTCGTTTTACACCACCACATTCTCCTCGCAGGAAGCAGACCAGTTTCAAATGTTTGTCGTTGATCAAGTTAATGACGTCATTCATTTTCTCTGGGTCTTTTGCGTCAGCGTCAGTGAAGAAAAACACACAAGATCCTGGGTTTGCTATTTGTAGTGCTTTTAACAGAACGAAATTTAAATCAGTTAGCTAATATCATCATTTGGTAACTTCATAATGATAATTAAAAAAAATTAAAAAATGAATGTTTTTATGATTGCGATCGCTGAATTAGATTTAAGACTCTTTTAACACGGTGAACTATAGTGCTTTGTACAACGCAATTTAGCATTAATAGATCAAGTGTGACCTTGCCGCCATTATTAACTTCCCCCCTTTGACCTGCGTAACAGATATAGAGGATATCTACATTGTGTGATTTTATATTTGCTTTATTCAACGAGTTGAAATGGTGAATATATTCGTGAGGCTTGCCGAGCAAATATAACCATTTCAATGAGTTGGATAAAGCAAATATAGCATCACACAATTATAGATGATCTATATATCTCATATCTCATCTTATCCTAATCGATGATGCAACGTTGTGTTATGCGGTTATTGTGACCTTGCGCAACACAATTTAGTACGTTTCGGAGATAAATATAGCTGTTTTAATGTAAAGTTTCACTGAAATAGACCTTGAATTAATTATTTATCTCTACATATTTCTTTTCTTAGAACTTAATCACTTAAATGGAAATAGTGAAGACTAGAATAGTCAAGTTTGTTGACATGCACAAAGTTGCTAATGCTCGTCAGTATGAATTGACTCGAACGAGGAACAGTTCTGTTGTTAACGTTTTATAAAACAAATACTAGGATTCGAAGTTAAAAATATTGATTAAGGAAGCTTACTGGTGATAAAATAAAAGTTTTGGGAGGCATTATTTCGGTAAGTTCTTTTGTATAGAAACACAACCAAAGCGTTGTTTTCATCGCGTCGTCAGAATTAATTCCTTAATAGCTACTGCAGTAACGTGATTGGCAGTTTTATTAACAACACACCATGGTGTTTTTCTTTATTTTTGTAATATAAATCTTCGACAAAATCCAATTTAAATCATGTTTGGAAGTAGAAATAGTGACGTGGAATATACAGGGAAATCTTCAAAAACTGGGTCACTGAAGGGCTGTGTCATAAATAGTTCTGACCCGTGTTGTATAGCAGCTTTTCCTCCATAGTAGCTTCCCCCCCCCCCCCGGAAAACCTGCTATATAGTAGCCTTTCCCCCCCGGGGGGGGGGGGGGACCTACTATATAGTAGTTTTTCCTCCATAGTAAGGTTTCTCCCTCACGTTTTTGGTTCAGATTTTATAAAATTTATTAATGGAAACCTAATAAGGATTAAAATCAATGTTTGTACACCCCCAGGTTGCATACATATTTGCAGTCCTCTGTACAGGTTGAGTTTCGTTTTGCCAATTTATTATTTTTAAAGACAATGTTGAAAATTGAAGATGCGTATCATGGAATACATAGAACTTAATTTAGGTAAATATTTGATAAATTACCTGGTTTGACAAGATATACAGTCAAATGCACAACTATGTGATCTGGATTTGTAAATGAAAAATGTTTGATATTTATTTTTAATAAATCTAACAGTCCATCCATCTGTGTGTGTAATTTTGTTCAGGCTAAACCCCTGTTTAAGAGAATCTTTGGAAGAGCTGATAGATCGCTCAAAATCGCTTCTAAAGTATGTATCACCTACAAGTATATAAAAAATAGACATTTATGAAATGGTTTTAATCAGAGTGCTTGGGCAAGAACTATTCTTTGTTCATAACTAAGATTTGATAACAATTATTCTTTTAATATTTTGGACTTACAAATTTTCTGATCCGCATATGTGCAAATTCGAAATCAAATAAAATGTCACTTTATTTAAATTCTAGTTTCGTATGAATTCACATTGAATTGAACGAACATGCACGTAGGATCGTATTTGAGGGTGAAGGGGGGGGGGGGGGGCAAACTCATCCAAAAAATTTTTAAAAACAAAATGAAAAAAAAAAACTTTCCAAAATCGTGAAAATCCTAATTAGTGGAAAGGGGGGGTCTAGTATACCTGTTAACTGTTCATTTCCATATATATGTAAGTTTCAGAAAGATCTGCGCAAAAATGCCAAAAAGGCCCCCTGCCCCCCCCCCCCCCCCCCCCCCTGAAGCTACATGCCCGACGAAGTTGTAATTGCTCGAGAAAAATAATTAAAATATCTTCGATTTATCTTCGGTGCTTCAGGGTTTTTTTCAGAGTTATATAATATTACTGTTATCTTTACGGACGGATTAAATACATCAGAGCGTTCGTTGTTACATCCTATCGTCACCAGAAGCGATAAAAAAAAATTTAAGCTGTAATATTTGTAAGGTTTATGTAGGTTTGATATTGAATGCAGTACGTGTATTTTGTATTCAAATTGATTAATGCATATGATAGATTTTTGTCCTTAAATTTCCCAGCGACGTTCCCGGTGACTTGATTAATGGTTTCTCATTAGGTGACCAGCGTCCAATCCTGGTAATAACTGAAGTCGTTTTCTCTTTTAATTTATCCTAAAATTGCATTATGTAAACTGTATCTCTAAAGAAAACAAGTGATTTAAACCACATTTTTTTTTGCATTTTCCTTGCCGTGCGACAGACCTTACGTGTTTTTCACGGTTTTTAAACTTAAGGAATCTCACTCCTCACGTTTTGATTTCATTGCGCAGATGATCATTATATCTTAAATGAATATGATTTTATTTATTTAATCATCACATAAAGATTATTATTTCATAATACACAACATTCATAAAGAAAATCTATTTGAATTCAAGAAACAAAGAAGTTTTGGGGGGAACTATTTTTTCGTGCGGAAGGTTTTTTAGACGAAAATGACAGAAACAAGCAATTTTATGAATTTTCAATATACTTTTCTTTTTATGATACTTTATTCATTATTCACATTTTTAACATTTGATAGGTTTGTAACATATTCTATAGGTTCTGTGTGACATGTACAAAACTAAATCTTGAGAGAGTGATAGACGTTTAGCATAAAATCATTCAAGTCTAAATTTTTTAAAGCCAAATTTTGCGAGAGTTTTACCTTTGAAGCCATATATCATAAATTTGACATCGCTGACCCCCATGTTTTATTATGTCAAAATGATACTGAATACATATCTAGGCAAACTGAATTAATCTTATAAAATTCTTGATATTCAAAAAGTTTATATTTCAAATCAAATTGTAACTATTTTAAAAATTGTCTATTTTAAGTGCAAAAAGGTCACACACAAAATTTATGCAGCTTCGTACAAAATTTTTTCGTAATTCCTCTATTCAGTGTGACCATTGTGCATTAAAAACAATATTTGAAGAAATAAGTTTGCTTTATCAAAAATACTGACAACAAATCCTAATCAGGCTGAAATTGCATTTTATGTGCAAAAAGGTCAAATTAAATTGGCCATAACTCGGAGGGATGAACACTAACCCCCCATTATCTTTGTATTTTTAAAGTATGTTTTGTCTTCAGATTTCAATGATATACTTCTCAAAAAATTCTTGATACAAAAACATTGAGGAGTGGGATACCTTAAAATTTCACTTATAAACAACTTTTTGTAGTGGATGTTTTGTCCTCTATCACTTCCGAAGTAAGACAACATTTGACTTTTTTTAAGCTTTAGTTTTAAATGATTAAAACTTGTTAACAGTATAAGATATTGTTTCATATCATATCATATTTTTGATAGATAACTCGTTTATATTTTCATGTGAAAAACTTTATCCAGTCTTATTCTAGTTTTCCAATATCCAAACCGGCGTATTTTCAAACCTCATATGTATTGTGACGTCTTCTTTAAAAAAAAAAAATCCATGTCATAACGTCATTGTCTAAACTGCATATATGCATCGATTATAAGAAAAAAAACCCAGAAAAGAAAAAGAGAAGTATTCCGAATAAAAAGGTGTAAGGTCTTCCAAAAAGATGCAACAAAGGGTGAAATAAAGGGTGATGATACAGCAATGTGATAAAGACGCGTGCCTGTGTTCATATCAGTGGTAGGCTAAAAAAAAACCCATGTATCTTATACTATGTATTAATAAATGCATTTATTACCCTTTATTATGAGTATCATCAATATCAATATCATCTCAGATATTGCAAATTATTGCCACAAACGGTCCGCCATAAACATGACCGGAATGTAAACCAGGGGGAAAATCTACTATATAGTAGGTTTCTGTGGGGGTAATCTGGCTATTAAAAGGGGGAAATCCCACTATATAGTCAGCTTTCCGTGGGGGAAAAACTGCTATATAGCCATTTTTCCGGGGGAAAAACTGTATATAGCCATTTTTCCGGAGGGAAAGATGGCTAGGGGGAAAAGGCACTATATAACACCCGGAAGTATTTGATAAAGCATCACCCGTTTGATAAAGCAAGGTTTATCAACCGGGTAGTATACACCACACGTATGAGATAAAAAATAATACAAACTTACATAATCGTGTATGTCGGTGTGCTATTTATTTTAAACATTATAAAACATAATTTATTAAAAATATTATTTGAAGAAAATACTACAAATATATAAGTGTCTAGATGATAAAGATTAATGGAAGACATGTACAACTCATCATTAGAGGAAGCAGTAATTATTTAAGATTTAGTTTGAATAGGTGTTATCATAAATTGGAATAGGTGATATCACCTATTCAATTTAAAAAGGTGATATCATTTTTTCAAGTAGATGAAATCACCCATTAAATTAGGTGATATCACCAATTTAAATTTAATAAGTCATATCACCTATTCGAATAGGTGATATCACCTATTCAATTTACATAGGTAATATCACCTATTCGAATTGGTGATATCACCTATTCAATTTACGTAGGTAATATCACCTATTCGAATTGGTGATATCACCAATTTAAAAGCCGAATAGGTGATATCACCTAATAGTATTTGAATAGGTAATATTATTTAATGACAATAAATACTAAAACAGCGCCTCATACTATAGCGCTGCGATAATGAATTAACATACACGGGCAAAACTGCATGTATACCACACGAGGAGCAGCTGGTTTTACAGAACAAAATAATGAAATTTAAGTTGTTGTTATGTTCTCAAAGGATTGTACAGTAAGTTTTCTTATTCTTCAAAGCCTTGAAACGCAACATAAAGTAATCAAATACAACTAGTTATATGTCAAGTTATTAAGTTATAACGAGTCAAAACTGTTTTTCCTTTGCACTTCGCTTTAAGCATGTTGTACTGTACACATGGATTATTTTAGAGACATTTTGTGGGTGGACGAATAGATAAACCCTAATACATATTGTATATTTCCTTTCACATTTCATTTGTTAGAATAAAACTAACATGCTACAGTACGCCTACCTACCCTACAGTCTTTCGGTACTTTCAGTGAATGTAATACCATTTTGAGGGTTTCATCAAATAACTAGGCCCGAAGATCATGAAGCAGTCTAAGAATTACGACAAAAAATGTACACTGTCTTATTGTCTTGGGATTAAATACATAAAAAAAATGAAATGCTTTTAAAATATGTCTATATTAATAGTTACAAATTTTAGGCGTAATTTTATGACAAATTATATTTTTGTAAATGATTGAAATTTGGTTACATCTAAAAAATACTTCATGATCCCGTGGCCAGTATCATAAATTCTTAATTCTTGGACTTGTACCAGTTTTGATTATACCTGGATCATTGAAGGTTGAAAGAATAAAGTTTGAAGGTCCATTAGATCCAAGTAGATTAGCTTGGTTAACGATATCAATGCTGTGCTGAGTTGCCTCCCGTATTTCTCCACTCATGGACCCCGTGTCATCTATAACAAATACCACAGAAAGACCCGGGGCAGGGCAGTTGTAACATGGATTCCTGTAGTTCATTCTCATGACTTCCTTGAACCTTTTAATTCCCAAAACGGAGAGGAGGCCTGTGCCTGCAATGGTATGACAAAGATCCTATCTAAATATTTTTTTCTCGGTAAAAATCAAAATTGATATACGCATAGCTTCTGCTTACCGTTCCCAACAAAAAAGTCGTAGGTGGCCTGTATGGCTGCCTCCCCAGCCTGCTGATGGAGGTCAAAATGAGGAGATAACTCTGGACTTGATGTTTCGTTGTTTATCCGTCCTGTGGCGGGAATGTCTTTGCTGTTATCATATGGACCGCCATGACTACACCCATTTTTGGCGGAAATTGTCCTGAGAATCAAACTTGAATTACTCGTACTAGTATACAATTTAATATGTTATAAGATAAAATGTATTCGGTTTAAGTAATATACAAGAACAATATCAATGATTAAATGTGACCAAGCAGTCCAATCGCGCCATCGGTTTCACCGTTAACTAGTGTTAATTAATTTGCTTTGCTGTCGGGCAGTTTTACCTATGGGTTTGTTGATGCTCTGGTAGCTGGTGTATCCACTGGTCAGGAGCTGCCCGTCAGAGCGCATGTTGTCAACACAAGAATACTGCTGAACTCTGGGGATACAAGAAGACGAAGTTATCTTGTGTAGCACCTATTTGTCATCCATTCAAACACACTCAACTAGAAACTTTTTAAAAATTCTAATGATGAAGTTATATGAATATTTTCATTTCATTATTTTTAGTTTATTTATATATATTCTTAGATAGAGGTCATCGTCAACTTACGCCTCTTTGGTATAATTGCAGCTCATACAAATGACTTTGTCGGAGTCAGATACCTTATACGGAAGAGATTCACCTGAAATTCCTGAAATTCATATGCTAGTATAATGAAAGAAAGGGCCTAGTCCATATCCAATGCTAACTACACACATATAAACGCTTCCTGGGAAAACTCTTTGTAATTTTCAAAAGTAAATAAATAAAAATGACGTTACCTGTATAAATCACATACTATACTAACAATGTGGATTGTCAACATCATTGTCTGAGGAATTCTACCTAACAGTCTCAGTGGGAAAACAGAGTTTATCGTTGCACAAACATGTCAGTAGTTTTAACAAACCATAAAAAATGTTTCATCACCCTAAATACCAGATTCATCATTTGGCACCAAGAAAAGACCATATTGATTTTTGGTCTGTCCGTTCGTTCTGTATGCCTCTGTCTGTCTAGCTGTCTCGCTGTCTATTTGAAGGTACATTTAACCTTGATTATATCTTAATCTTCTTAACAAGACAGAGATTTTATGTCTAGTCAAATGAAAGGTCAATGTCAGGGGTCGAGGCCAGCGAAGGGTCATAGTAATGCATAATAGTAGAAGTATCCTTGGACTTTTGTCTACGATTCGGAATTGGACCAACGCACGTATCCTCATAACTTACATGTACAAATGTTACAAACAGATGAAGAAATTATGAAGTTGTCGAAACTACACCAATTATGTATATTTGGATGAATCATCACTACAATACCGGGTTAGTTTTAGAGAATCTAATTTTATAAACTGACGTTTTGCAGCATGGAGCTATGATAACAGCGGTTTTATCGTCGGAATGTCAGCGTTGAAAACGGTCCACAGTTGAAGTAGAATCTCTCTTTAGCAATGTGACACTTTTTTTATATTATCTATACCGTTGTGTGGTGCAGCAGGGTCTTGAAACTTAGATAACAACTTAGTTACAACTGACCTAGCTCTTGACATATGCTGTCTCCAAACATTTCCACCCAGTTAGTGTTACTGTAAAACTCCTGCAGTGTAAAGAGATATTGACCAATCAGATCTCTGACGGCGTCCCAGTTCGGGTTTGCGGTCTTTGATTGCTGAATTATGTTGTCCCTAAGGGTCTGAAGAAGCAAATGTCCTTAAAAGTTGAAAAAAATTGATCTCAACTTGTATATTTATTCCATTATATTTACATTCCACATATTTTTTGCTTGTAAAGTGTGTTAAAAGCTACGGCAGTTTTAACAGTGTAAAGCACACAGGGTACTCAAAGGTTAAAATGATGAGTTTTATTATGACGTCACAAACGTTGAACGCTGTAAACTGCAACGTCACAAGCGAAAATCAAAGTTCACGCTTGTAGCTGTTACAGTGTCTCTTCAATTAATATGAACTTACCCATTGGATAAGACAGGAATTTTAAGGTATAAATCACATTTGCAGACAAGGCATAAGTTAAAAAAAATGTAAATATAAGCATTAAATCATTATTTTTTGAAAGATACAGTCTCATAGCTGCAGCGATGTGTGCATACAAATTTTCATAACGCGCTAACGTGTGTTACTCAATTAACTTTGTAAATTGCATGGATACCATGAATAAATTTATTTTTATTTCATTTCATTTGTAAAGTTTGAAGGACAAATAACATTTTTATGATGAAAAAAAAATTCCTTTGAGGCTGAGGGTTGGAGAACCTTAATTTCGTTGATAAAATTCAAAAACCAGTCAAGCACGAAATACTATAAATACTCACCAAAGACAGTCACTCCAACAGACCGATAGCTCGTGAGCTTTAGTGTCATCATCTCAATTTGTGTACAGAAACCGTGGCACCATTACTTATATGTATAGGCTTCAGAAAAGATAGGACACGCCTTTATGTTCATTAGTTGTAAACGAAGGAGGAATATTTGGTAAAAAACCAATAACGCAGACACAAAATTAAAAGGTCTTTCTAAATGTATGGCAATACATTAAATATCAAGAAAAGTCAATTCTGAAAATTAATGGTTAATGTCTGTATACTGTAATCAGTTTTATTAAGTCGTAAAACTTTTGGGATATAACTCGATGTCAATGTAATATTAAGTATGGTTGCCAGAGCGCACACACAGGAAAATACGTGTAATGTATCTAGTTTTCTTTATTTATAAAAAATCAAATATTGTCCATAAATATACAAATGATCGATTTCAATATAGATGTTTTTTATTGTAAGGATAAAATATTTACTGAAAAATTGGAAACGCACAACAATTTTAGTTGTGTTGGAGTGGGCTGTCATTAATATTTGTTTTAATATCAAATATTAGCAAATGAGTATTTTTTAGACGTTCAACATCCACTAGATGTATTAGATAAAGAAATAAACCCATCATATCTTTCATGAATTCTGTTTGAATTTATTGTTTCGAACTTTGAGATGTAACATTCGGGCGACTAAGCCTTCTGTGCGCACAGCTCTTTCTGTCCAATGTATACCTGTATTGTATTATTTTTATTATATTTTTATTATATATAATTGTCAAATAGTATTACGGCTGGGAGACCACGTTTGTTTGATACTAAATGTATTACTTGACTTTAGCATGTCAATGATTTGTATGATTTAAATGGGTCACTCAGTCAATTTTTTGTCTTTAGCTCTGTGGTTTAACTTTGTATTTTTTGCATTAAACGACAATATTTTAACAACCATACAACTTTTCCAGGTTGTTTTCTAATGAAACAAACAAACTGACTACGATTGAATTCTTTTTCTATCATCAAAAAATGAACGTCATATAGCTCATCTACTGATGAGCTATATGATACTGATGCTAGAGTGCTATTTCCATGTTCTTATTAAGCCCTGGATCATGGACATTATATTCAGGGTAATATGACCCCTAAAATACTGGTTTGTTTCAGTTTTATTATTTCTTTTGACAGAGAACCTCCAACACTACTCAGCCAAATCAACCTTAATATTAAAATACGACGTTTATGACTCTGATATTGTGGTAGGTATCAGTTGAAAATAGATCTTAAATAAAACTGCTATTCTTGGTATTTCTGACGATATTATATCAACGTTTAGGGATAAATGCTAAACCTTAACCCGTCAATCAATCAGCATTACACCTGCCACTCCCAGTACTGCCGATAAGTGCGGTTGTACTATTCTGTCGTATAGGTACATTGTAGGTGTATGCCGAATGCAGTTTGGATGATAAAATATAAGAATGTTTGAGGCAATAATATCTGATATTTTTTCATACCAAACAACTTTACAATACTTTTCAAAATATGTTGTTATTTTTTTTTTTGTGAAATAAACAAAAAGCAATTACTCTGATCACACCAAACAACTTTACAATCATTTTAAAAATATATTGTTATTTTTTTTTATGAAACAAACAAACAGCAATGACTCCGATTCCTTTATCTATCATGTTTCCAAAACGAAGGAAAATGTTTGTTTCACAATTGATAATCAGATAAAATAGAATGTTTACACAAGTTATCTTTCACTAAAATTATGTCTTACAATGTGGATGTCGATCTTTTTAGATAGAAATATTAATAACTGTCGTAGTTTTGAAGTTGATAAGGAATAGGAAAATTGTCTCTGCTTTTTCTTTCTTTCACCAATATTAGTTTTCTGGAGCGATTTTGAAAATTTCAGAGAAATAAATCACACGGACTACCTAAGTACAAATAAATATTTTTTAACAACATCTATCGGTTTACAAAACCTATATAGAAAAATAAGTCCCAGAAAGGCTCTAATTGAATAAATTTAAAGAGTCAGATAACCATAACTAGGCGTTATGTATGATAAAGATGTTTTTTGGAAAAAAAATAAGGTTGTCTACTTAGGTTGTTCTATACAGGTTCTACCGTTGAACCCATGGCATCTGTCAACATTACAAAATTGAGATTATGGCCGTATTTATTTATCATTTACTCCTCCTGAACGTTTCAATTAGTACCGTCTATTTCTCAGACTACCAAACATGGATAAAGAACTTTCAAAGCCCAAATTACCTACGTTCCATTGACACAAAATCATCAAAGTAAATGACTGAACATCAAAAGAGCAATTCAGAGAGGTATTAAAATGCATTAGTACAGGTTTTGTTTTTGTATTGTCAAATGTTGAAATGCATATAATTCCTAGAGAAGAAGGAATCAGGGAATTTCCATTAGTTAGATTATATATTTAGGCTAGAGTGTTTTAATTATTCATTCCGCTGCACAAGCTCCTTCATATTTTTCACCATAATACCACTAAAAGGATTTGTTCTAATGTCACAAATACATCGATGCCCAAACATTATTAATACTTTAGAATGAAATAAGCCTGAGAACCCCCCCCCCCCCATCTTTGCAGATTGATGATAGTCAAAAATTATTAGTCAATCTTAATCGTTTTTATTAAAATCAATTGATTTAAATGAAATCAAAAAATGTTAATCGAAAGGTACGATGTGTGATTAAAAAATGTATTTGTTAATCCATAAGACATTTAAAAAAAAACAACAACCAAAAATACAAAAAACCCACCAAAAACCCAAAATTAACCCTCCTCCTCTAAGACCCCCCCCCCCCCAATCTTAAGCTAATCTAATGTACAGCAAAATGTATTGTACATACATGTACTTCAAATGGCCCTTATCTAAAAAGCAGGCTTAGATGAAGATGGGACTGAAATTCTTAACGAACTGTGAAATATTTAGATCAATATTCCAGAAAAATTAAGAATAGAATAGTCATTCATATTTTTATTAAACCAATACCTTAGTAAGGATAGTGTTCAAGCTAACCGAGAATTGAACTGAACTACTTGTTCCTGTGCTAAGCGAGATCGTGTCTACTTACCATTATTTTCTTTCAACAATTGGTCGGGTTTTCCCCCAGTTTCCATTATCAAACATAGATTCTGACCAATATCTGATCAATATTTGACATATCTGACCAATAAAAAGCTCAGGTGAAAATCATATGTGCATTTCAAAACCTTTTGGAATAAGGTTGTTCAATTGATCGTTGAAATACGTAATCTGTATCTTGTTTTATTTAATATAAATGTTATGAAGACAGTTGGTGACGTAAATGAAAGATCAGTACTTAAAAACGAGTCGCTATACACACCAAATGCAAAGTTGCTGTGATTTTGCTTTTTTGTTGTGGTTTTTCGATAGTTACTATTTTCTTTCTAGTACTG
This sequence comes from Magallana hongkongensis, assembly GCA_016163765.1. NCBI lineage: Eukaryota > Metazoa > Mollusca > Bivalvia > Ostreida > Ostreidae > Magallana > Magallana hongkongensis. The sequence continues at coordinate 3,136,290 of WFKH01011801.1, forward strand.
AGTAATATAATAAAAAATACCATTTCTGAAGTTACTCTTACCAGCTTAAAATGAAATATTGTGTATTAATTGATTGAAAAAAAACCCACCCCAAAACACATCATTGTTGTACATATGTGATTTATTACTTTCTATACAAAACAAAAACAATAAATATCAAGACCTTATCGCCAAGGATCTTACCACCTGAGATTTAAAATATACGTATTTAAGCTACCCGAGTCAGAGTATTATGCAATAAAAAATCATGAATAAAGCACACTTAAACAATAAAATGCTTTCTTTTGTGAAGGTGGCGACATTGCAGAAAAAAAATTTTCTGCAATGATCGCTACCTTCATAACCCGCATGAATCATTAAAGAAAGCATTTTATTGTTTATTTTTGCATCTTTATTTTAACTAATTAATAAATTGATTGTAAAAAGTAAGTAAAATTCACAAAATTACTGTTAATGTACATAAGTACGTTAGCTAAAAGAAATAGCCAAATTGTCTCCTGTGAGACTTTGAGTCTGACATCATCATGATTATTTCGTGCAGCCGGTGATTTTTCTTAGCTCGCTGTACGTTACGACCAATCGATAAACAGGGCGTGTCGATTTCAGTCCTGTCAGTTTCAGCCGCTGTAGATTTCGACCAATAAATAAACGGGGCATGTAGATTTCAGTCTTGCTGTTTCTATAGAGCTATGAATTGGCTATAAGTATCCGTAAGAAGTAGAGGGAATCATACTTGGTAGATGTAAATACATTAAAATATTTACACCCAACCTCCTACCAATACCTGATAATCTTTAAAAATATTTGCCTTCATAAATTAGATAAAAAATAGAAATAATAACTAGTAAAGAATCCTTCGAAGTTGATGTTCTTTTAAATGGAAATATTGATGGAGCGCGGAGTTCTGTAGTTGCTGGGAGAGTGAAAACCCGTTTGTTTATCTGTTGTTTTATTTCTCTCAATATATAAGTAACTATCTTCGGAGAAATAAACTTTGTTATCGTCTAAGTATTTGTTTGGAACACTGGTCGAGTTTGTTAATCGCTTTTCTGCAGTGATAGGGAATACGGTATTTATCGGCGCCCGGGGTTTATATATTGATTTTGGTAATTTCATTTCAATTGATAAAACTAATTTGTTGGGGTTACCTAGACGCAAGCATATGCTTTTTAACATCATGTGCTTTCGGTTTGCAAAATCAATGCAAAAGTTAAGTGCGAGAAATGCCCTGATTGGTGATGTGATGTACACATCATTTTTATACTGAAGGTTATTTTTCCGGGGTTTTGTGGGATTATTACGTAGAGGATAGATTTCATAGCGGTAGTTATAACAGAGAGCTAAGACCACGATACATAAAAGTGCAGCTCCTGCCACTGACAAAACGGTATCTGTGAGAGAATTTTTCGGGTTGCAGTCCACACTTTTGAAATCAAATTCAAAAGCAGGCGTATTACCCGCACTGGTCTTACAGAAGATGTTCGATAGATTTGCGCAAGTGTCTAGTTTTCGTACAGCTAACCAGTCGGGAACCCATTGTGTATGACAGTTACAGGATATGTATACATATCCCAAATGTAGCTTACACGGGAATTTACTTTTAAAAGAAGTCGGGATCGACTTCAGATTATTACCCTGAAGCACGATGCTTATGTTGTTGTTTATAGCCTGTGCTGCTTTTTCCGTTATTTTTTCGACCATATTACCCGACAGATCAAGATGGGTAATTCTTTGCAGATAGTTTACAAACCCAATCTCCTTTATGGAGTTATTGTTCAAAAATACTTGAAGATCGTTGAATGGTGGCATGTGTTTTGGAAGATGAGTAAGACCGGCCGAGTTGCAGTCTACTACTGTTCTGTCCTGGCTAGGTTGTCTGTAACACTTGCATGCTGTGGGACAACCGTCAGTAGTGCTGGAAATGTCACACTGAAAATCATCCAGGCCTGTCTTATTTCTAGCCACTACTTCCCTGATGGTCTTGCCCGCAAGGCTGGGAGGGGACGTACATTTAATATCAAAATAATTTCTCCCCATTTTGTTTATCTAAGCTGTGGCTTTTTGGAGGCATGGTTCCATATTACAATCACAACTCAAGGGGGATTCTCGCAGATCAAAAGCAAAGTTAAAAAACTTTCCTAAAAGTGTTATATCACTCACTCCCAAATCAGTAAAATTGATAAATTTTCTGAAGTTGTTTTTGCTTATGTCAACATAGCCTCCGTCGCCGTATGTTTTGTTTTTGTCGATCCTAAACGAATTTTCATTTACAATTTCCTCGATTTTATTGTTATCGTACTTGAGAGTACAAAAAGTTTTATCGAGTACGATATTAGTAAGGTCAAGATCTTTGAGTTTATTTAATCTAATGATTTTTAGAAAAAAAAACCCGATAAATCGGCAAATGAACAAACCGTTTGTTTTTTTTAAAATATTTGTTTTTTACCAAACAATTTTACTGATTTACTTTTTTCTCACTTCCTACGGGATTAGTCCTTCTATTTCAGAATAACTATCTATTATTGTACGAGGGCTATTTTAGTTTTGGAAAAAGGAAAAAGTCGCATGGGGCTAGATCCGGAGAGTATGGTGGGGATGACAATATTATAACATTCTCCAACTTCAAAAATTGCTTCACAAGCTCAGATGTATGTGATTAAGCGTTATCACGAAGAAGACAAACAATACTAAACCCGGACACAGGGCGTCGTTTATGATAACATTTCTTAAGCTTTTATGGGTATAACATCTTGGTTATACCGACCTGTAAAACTTTTACCATTTGGCAGCGAAATTTGTACGGCTATATTATCACATAAGAAGAATATGCCGTAAAGAACCTTCTCAGTGTGTATGGTTCTTTCGGCAACTACAGGTCTTCTACCGTGTTTAGTCAGCCATATTTTGTTTCCAATTTTTCTTACTAGTTCGAAATAGTGAAACATGTTTCAGTGTGTAAAAAAAATATCTAACAAAAATGTTAGACATTTGGCTTGCCTGTTAAAGTCACAGGTTGGCCAGATTTTGCTGCATCTTTGACGGATTCTGTACCGGTCAGAAGTTCCTTTCTCCACATACGAACTGTCTCATTAGATACTTTATCAGACCCATAAACTCCCCCAATTCAGTAAAAATCTGCATTACCGATTAGCCGAGTTTTGTGCGAACTTGTACATTAGCTCTAATTCCTTCAATATTCCGATCCCGTTTCCCAACTATTTTTATTCTATTGAAATGACTTTTAGTTCAAAACTATGTGGAGCTGAAGGTTTGTGTTTATAACATTTGAAAGGTATTGAATAGAGCTATTTAAAAGTATCATCTTCCACGAAATCACGCAAAACCTTATCGCGCTGTGTTACAATAAACGCGCCATATCGAACAGCCCTCGTTATCTGAGTATTCAGTCTTCATATACCAATGCCTTTCTGAACACCATTTGAATAATTTATTGCATATATTTCGTGGGTGTACATGTTTTTATGTATTATATGTATATCTAAAATAATGATAGACACATCTTGCACATGTTTACATATATGTAACTCTACTTTACAACAAGAGTTATGGCAAAAGGGAACTATGCTTTAAAAAAGTCTAAATCTTACAACTTTTCAATGAAACGGTCCCCTAGGGCCATTTTATACTCCGATGGGAAAAAGTTCTCGCGGTGAGAATTATTTATTCATCATGACGAGGGCTAGATTTTAAAAATGATCTTTGAGAAAAAAAGTTGACTCACAATTATTTGAACAATCTGATTAAAATACAAATCTCTACATAAGCGCAGAGCGCACAGCTTTAGTAAAGATCTGTATTTTAATCAGATTGCTTTGAATTTATAAAATGATAACAATTTTTCGGGCAATTAGAATCATTTAAAGTTCTAAAATATCTCGGTAAAAATTTCCACAAACTTATTTTTCTATATTTTTTTTTTACTAATATTGATAGAAATATAGTAGGGTCGTTTTGTATAACGTCCACAGAATAAAAAACATAAACAAATAATCAAATAAGAAATAAATACATCAACCACAAACAAAATATATCTGTATTGCAGTGTTATTTCAGTTTATATTGACAAGAAGTTTCTTAAATCAAATTAAAAAAGTGTGTTACAAAAGTTGTAGGTCGTTATCAGAATAAAATAAGATTTTATTGGTTAACTACCTCTTTTTCACAAAGGCAAGTCTTAAAAATATTCATAATCTGTGTAAAGATGTTCACAAATTAGAAATCCAATGCCGACACTATTCTTCTGTTCTTTCGTATTTGATTTAGTGACGCCAGAGACACCGTTATGGGGGTCTTTTCATGCTTGTTTTTTGATGAATTTCTTTTTCTATGTTTAATGTAAACAGATGTTATTACTATGGCAACTATGAGAACGAGCACCATGGTTCCTGCACCAGCGAGCGTCAGAACCTTTATGTAATGTACCAAGGACTCGTGTTTTTTATCGGTCTGTATAGAAAACAAAATAGGACTTCAGTTTATTCTACATTTATTTGCAGTACAACTATCAAAGCATTTCTCAACAAAATAAATCAACAAACACATGGGATACAGAATTTTGTTTTCTTTCCAACAATCATCAATATTTTCTGGTTATTTCAAATTCGAAATTTCTACTTTGAATCTCTATGTTGATGTTTTGACTGAATTAGGGGACAAAAAGTGCTTTACAGACATAGTGTTCTTTACACAAGGTCTGTCTTCTTTACCTTCACTGGAACTGGTTTAGTCAAGATATCAAAGTTTTCAACTGTTGTGTTGAAAACATTTACTCCCAAGAAATCAATCGTTTTTGTTTTCATATTCCCACGTGCGTCGATGGCTGTCATTTGAGATTTGTATGTACAGCAGGTGCCACTAAAACAAAACAGAGTGGGGTTTGCGTTTAAGGTTGCTTTTTTTTAAAAGAAAGGCAGCCTTTGAGCATTCCTTATTATATCTAATGTATTAAGAGATGCAAATCATTATAAGAATTTGTATTTTCATTTGTTAAAATTAAATATATACAAAGTTGACATTATGAAAGCAAAGATGGATCTAATACCTTAATGTTGCTACATAAACAGAGGGTGAATTCCGTGCGTACTTTAACTGTACAGTGGTCGGTGTGACGTACAACTGTTTGAAGCTGGCTCTGAAAGCGACATCTAAAACCAAGGTCCAGTTTTGTTTCGTGCAGTTATAGTAGTTCAACATCTCCCGTCGGCAGTTGGAGGTCCGATTCACTTCGCTGAACTTTGGTGGCGGTACATCTACAACCTTAATTAATAACAGGCGTTTAATATACAACATCCTTTGTACATTCAGGTAAAACTTGGGTTTTGTGGTATGATTTTAAATGTTTGTATAACCAATATTTATTCAGCATACTTAAAAGGTCAACAGTCGTAGAAACCGGTTCATGACATTTTTTTTCATGAAAGATAATAGATTAAAAAGATATAATGCAATTAAAAGTTATGGCTTTGTACCAGAGATTGTGAACATTACATGTAAATTGTATATCTGTTGATTTTACTCGGTTCTTGTCTTTACATTTTTAATTCTGTTAAGTTATTCACTGCTTTGAAAATTTTGGATCACGTCAACAAAATTTTGATTTAAATAAATTGTTTGTACATTCTAAATTGTGTTTTCTGGAGATAAATGCACTGTCAACGTACCATCAGTGTCTGTGTGATGGTCTGTAGAGTCTGTCCCCCAAGCGTGAGCTTCACTGATATAGTCCTGAAACATAATAGCAAAATATATAGAAAATATATAGAAGATGATAAAGACTGACACATACTGAGCAAGGAAAATGAAATTGAAACCCAACAATATTGTTTTATTGATCTTACGCAACAGAGACGTTGGTAGGCGTCAGTGTTAGACTAATTGTTTTACTACTCCTAGGACCCACTGTTACAGAGTAAGAACGCTGCGTGGGAAATCCACTGGGGACGGAGGTGGCTGTCAACTGGTAGGTCTGTGACGTACTTCCTGTATTTTTCACAGCGACATCTATGACTGAATTTTCTCCAAGAACAAGGTTTTCTATAGTAAAACAGTACATTGGTAACAAAACTGGAAGATACATCAAATAAAAAGATACAAAATGTGAAGATCACATCGAGAATAGAAAAGTAGTGTGACACTTTTCAAGAGACTTAACACAGCAAAATAGGACTTACATGTATTAGAATTGCTTCCGTAGCTTTGCAAAAATTACGATGTGTACATTACAAAAAAATGCTTTAAGTTTTATGTTACTTAGAATTGAAGTAACGATTGGAATTTTTAAGTGATGCAAAGTTTTGGATTAGGAGCATTCTTGAATAACCATCCACAGTATCACCACCTTAAATATTCATCTGATGTTCGATTACCTGGCTTAGAGGTGAAGGTTATCTCCCCTGTTACAGGTTTGACGATATCCGACTTCTCTCGGGTGAAGATGTTTGTGCCAATGCTTCCATTGATGCTAACAAAAAAATCCTGTAAATATTTCTTTAATTATTAAAATATCCAATATTCTTGCATTTCATTCGTATAGATTTACTAAAATTCAAACCTCAGGTGTAACGTCATAATATGCATAAAGGACCCGATTGCTTCCTCTTGATGTATCAGACACAGGAAGTTTGGTTAGAATGACACCGTTGGGTTTTTTAAGAATGATATGTGTGACCCTTGCGGAGGGGGATAAGCCCGTGACACTGATGCTGATGAGGAGTTTAGATCCTGTCATGCAAAAAAAATTATAATATTATTGCTTCGTGATAGAATAAAAGCTAAATAATTCAAGAATTATAAACACTGTGCCGGATAATTATGCCAGTGCCGAGGTGGCATTTTTGCGCCCGGTTAAGATGCAATTTTGTAAAAATCCATATATACCATATGATAGACCAATGTCTAGAGAGTATATAACCACTTTTGTTTTTAGTGCGGTTCACCTGTCAGGTGATATATTACCTTTAAAAATTTATATCCGATAAGAAAATAATAAATCCAATATGAGAAATATTTTCCTACAGGTAATATGGAAAATCCTGTAGGATTTTCTTAAAATCCTGTAGGAATTATACTTCCTGTAAGAGAAAAGTATTTCCTGGAGGAATTTGATTCAGACAGGTACCTTTCCTATAGGAAATTAAGATTTCCTATAGGATTTTAAAATCCCATATGGGAGTTTTGTTCAATTCCTATCGGAATTTAAATTCCTGTAGGAAGTTATTTTATTCCGGTAGAAAATGCCAAATATCCTGTAAAAAATTGTTTTTCCTATGGGAAAAATTATTTTCCTGTAGGAATTTATTTTTTAAAGGTAAATATCTCACCTGACAGGTGAGATACACCAATAACAAAAGTAGTTATAAACTCTTTAAGCAATAATTTTTATAGAGTATCATATGGCATGTTTAAATTGTTCGATACCTGTAGCTTAAGCGGGTGCAAAAATGCCACGTTGGCAGTGGAATAATTATCCGGCAAAGTTATTATAATTTTAACAAGCAAAAAAAAAAATACTTTTGCGATATACAATTCACACCTGTGATGGGACTGGTTCCGGTGATGGGATACTTGATGCCGTGCACGTCTTCCATGAACTTGTACGTGAAGTCAATGTTTCCACTTCCACCTACTTTCACTTTCCAAGTTCCTGTTTGACTTTTTTGCAAATTCCATACACCTGCAGGGGGGTTCTAAAAAATAAATCTCTTTAACGAGGTAGTGAGCACAAAATCATCGAAACTTCAGTTTCAAGGATATATAAACGTAAATACTTAAAAAATTAATCAGTTAGATGATATTCACCTGAACTGATATAACGGTAGTACTTCCTATTTCATCTATAGCAGCTGTTCCACTAAACATCTGGGTGGAACCTTAAAAAGGTGTCAAAATATTCATATATCAATATTCTGTCAATTATCAAATTAATCTGTTTGCAACGCTAAAAATTGTTCTTTATTCTCGTTTTTTATCTTTGTTTACCATCCGGCCGATCCAAGGAGACATAAATGGCAGACGACAGACCCTCAATAGTAACCGTCAATATGGAAAGATCAGAATCCACGGAAATTAAATGTGAAGATGCAGACATTTCAAACGACGTTACTCCTAATTTTGAAGCTCCCATATTGTTCTATAGAATAGCGTATTGTCATTATTTTGCTTTGTTTATAATGCAATATTGTCATTCATTTCAACTAAAGCCAGTAAAAGTTAAATTAGAATACATAATATTTACCTTCACAAACGATCCCAGAATTCCCCCAAGAGAGGAAGACGAGGTGTGGACAATTTGTCCCCCAGTAGCTGACGCTATACTGCCAAAGAGGTCAAATCCTGCCAATGATCTGCGGGCGCGCCCTGAGAAATATTATCTACGTTTACACTGATGTAATTTCAATGTGGGAAAAATATTCATTAAACAGGTGTATAATTATTATTTTACTTCACTTCAATAGTTTTTATTAATATTAAATCTAAGATTCTATCGGACTCGTTCTGGCATGTTTTATTAGAAATTAAATTGATGAATAACTGTTACTACAAGTTCAATTGAGTCTAATGAAATCACAATTAATACTTTCACTCTGAAAAAGAAAAGATTAAAAAAAGAAAAAGTGTAAGATAAAGGCTATTTAAGAGGGCCTAAAGTTTAAAAGCCAAATGTCTGACGTGATGTGATTATATAAATTTCTAATTCTAAAATTACTGAAAAGCGGTCTTCAACGTTTTATGTTTAGTTTGAAATAAATATTTTTTTTTCCTATTTATTTTGTCGATATGCGCTGATTTGTATAATTTTATTTTATAACAGTAAGTTCCTGTTAAAAAAAACAACAAACAAACCAGCTGTTCTCGAGTTGTCGTTTAGAATACACGTAGGGTTTTGAACCGTGAATTCTGATCGACGTCTTCGACTTCCACCACCACAATCTCCTCGCAGGAAGTAGACCAGTTTGATGTGTTTGGCTATGATCAAGTTTATGACGTCATTTTGTTTCTCTGGGTCTTTTGCGTCAGCGTCAGTGAAAAAAAACACACAAGATCCCGGGTTTGCTATTTTTAGTGCTTTTAATAGAACAAAATTTAAATCAGTTAGCTAAGATCATCATTATGTAACTTCAAAATGATGATCAAAAATTTAAAAAATGAATATCTTTATGATAGTGTCAATCAGACTGATACATATTTAAGCATAATATTAATGATGACAAGGAAAGGACGGACTCTTACCGTTTAATATCCCAGTGAGGGCCATTTCTGGGCAGTCTCCGCCTCCGTGTGCCGTCATGTTGTGCAGCAATTTCTTCATCTCGTTTCCATCAGTTGTATTATAGATAGAAGTATCTGTTGTATAGAACTAATTGTCATAGTTATGTTGTATTGCGAGCCCCTGTGTTGCAAAAACCATACAGCTCGGTTGTATTTGAAGTTATCAATTCATTTTTAGCCAGTGTGTTTATTATCTGAGGTACTGTTTTGGTATTTATTGTCGTTTAGTTACATGTATATATCACCTATACGAATACAGGTATGTGATATAAATTATCAATTAAATTTAAATGGTTATATCACCTATTTGATTTGCTGATATCACCTTTACATTTTAAATAGGTGATATCACTTAATAGATGATAACAACTATTTGCATTTATTACTACATTAAATAATAAACAAGCTTATCTTTTAAAAAGATTGGTGAGCTAGCGCTGTAGCCATCATATAACACAGAAGCAGATTTCTAAAACATTGGTTTAAATTTCTGAATCGATTAATTAACAATAGGAATGCACAGTGGTGTACTGGGATTGTGCTGGAGTGGGGTCTCAATTTTGAATTGTGAATCTAGAGTGGGCTTCACATCGGCAAAGGCATAGCTCATTGACTGTGCCTTAATCATTATGTATCTACTGTAATTTCAATTTTGAGGTGAAATTTTCAAGAGCCATTGGTACAGTTTTTTTAGCAATCGTATCTTCTCGGGCCTTTCCGGCAAGCTCGGAAAACATATCCGAGGTTGTTTTCCGAGCTTGAAGGTAGTTAAGATAAAGCTAGCTATTTATTATAATATTTAGAATAACTTGGCATTATAAGACCTAATTAAGCTACTGTTACTTTTTGACATTTACAATAAAACACAAAACTCCATGTGAAGATGATAAAACGAAATTCACATGGTACAGTTTATCTACAGTAGTACAGTATTCCCAGAATCCCCTACTTTGGAGTCGAGCATGCGTATTCCAGTGAAAAAGACTAACGTAGTTGCTAGCGCTCGAGAGCGCTAGCAATAATCCCTCTTTTTAAACAATTTAAAAACAAATATGGAGGCAGCCAAGGCAAAGGCTGTCATTTAAAATAACATTCAAAGAACAATTCAGCCACCTCTGCAGTGTTTCGATAGTAACGATGTTGATATCCAGACAATGTCACAAAGTTTGCAACATAGATTGCGATCGCTGACTTTGATTAAAGACTCTTTTAACAGGGTGAACTATAGTGCTATGTACAATGCAATTTCAGCACTAATAGATCAAGTGTGACCTTGCCGCCATCATTAACTTTCCGCTTCAGACCTGCATAACAAATATAGAGGATGTCTACGTATATTTTGTGATTTTATATTTGCTTTATTCAAGGAGTGAAATAGTGTTTATGTTCGCGAGGCTTGCCGAGCGAATACAGCCATTTTAATGAGTTGGATAAAACAAATGTAAAATCATACAATTATAGATGTTCTATTTATCTCATACGATTTGATTTATATTATGAAGCTTCTGGACAGACCCATAAATGACACGACTTGATATTTTTTTTTATCCTAATCGATGATGCAACGTTGTGTTGTGTTATGCGGTTATTGTGACCTTACGCAATACAATTTAGTATGTTATTCGGAGATAAATTTAGCTGTTTTCATGACTGAAATAGACCTTTAATTGATTTTTTATCGCTTTATATTTCTTTTCCTAGAACGTAATCACTTAAATGGAAATACTGAAGACTTGCATAGTCAAGTTTGTTGACATGCACAAAGTTGCTAATGCTCGTCATTTTGAATTGACTCGAACGAGGAAGATTTCTGCTGTTTTATAAAACAAACACTATGATTCAAAGTTAAAAATATTGATTAAGGATGCTTATTGGTGGTAAAATAAAAGTTTTAGGAGGCATTATTTCAGTAAGCTCTTTTGTACAGAAACACAACTTAAGGTATCCGATTCATAATAGCCCCAGATTCAACGAATCTGGGTGCATAACAGATATGTATGGGCTTAATACTCAGTATACTTGAACATAATTTTCATATTTAAGTATCAATATGTAAGAGTGGAATGTGTCCCAATTAATGACCTTTTCCTTTTCTTGAAGAGTTGCCCCCCTTTGATTTTATTCTATAAAAATCAATTCTAAAAAAAATCTATACGGTATAAAATTTATTTTCAATAGTTTTTGTATTCCAAATGATAAAATACATTTTTCCACCAAAACATTTATTGATATTCTTAGTATTTACTTTTTTATTTAAAAAAATGTGCTTGTCCCCATAGACCATAATGCAATCTTCATTAATTAATTACTGCTTAGTTGAATATATTTTTGAAAATTTCTCTCGGTAAATATTTTTCTACTCTAAAATACTTTAAATTAATATCAAAGTATTAAATACGTGATGGATATTCAAGATTTGAAAAATTAGGTCCTAATATGGATCGGATACCTTAAGCGTTCTGTTTTCATCGCGTCGTCAGGATTAATTCCCTAACAGCTACTGCGGTAACGTGATTGTCAGTTTTATTAACAATACACCATGATGTTTTCCTATATTTTTGTAATATAAATGCTCGACAAAATCCAATTGATATCATGTTTGTTAGTAGAAATAGTGATGTGGAATTTACAGGAAAAACTTCAAAAACTTGGTCACTGAAGGGCTGTGTCAAAAATAGTTCTGACTGGAAGTATTTGATATAGCATCACCCGTTTGATAAAGCAAAGGTTTATACACATGTATGAGATAAAAAATAATGCAAACTTACATAATTGTGTGTGTCGGTGTGATTTTTATTTAAACATTTCAAAAGATAATTAATTAAAGAAAGTATTTGAAGAAAATACTAAATTTATGTGTCTAGTTCATAAAGATTAATGGGAAACAACTTATCATTAGAGAGGGCAGTAATTATTTTTAAAGTATAAATTATTTAAGTAGATGGTATCACCTATTAAATTAGGTGATATCACCAATTCAAATTTAATAAGCCATATCATCTATTTGAATAGGTGATATCACCAATTTAATGTACATAAGTAATATCACCTATTCGAATTGGTGATATCACTAATTTAAAAGCTGAATAGGTGATATCACCTAATACTATTTGAATAGGTGATATCATTTAATGACAATAAATTCTAAAACAGCGCCTCATACTTTTGCGATGAGATAATGAATTAACACACTGTATGCATACCACACGATGAGCAGCTGGTTTTATAGATCAAAATAATGAAATTTAAGTTGCTGTTATGTTTTCAAATGATTGTAAGTAATCTTACTCTCCAAAGCCTTAAAACGCAATATGAAGTATTCAAATACAACTAATTATGTCAAGTTAATTAAGATATAACGAGTCAAAACTGTTTTTCCTTTGTACTTCGCTTTAAGCATGTTGTATTGTACATATAGATTATTTCAAAGACATGTTTGGGTGGACGAATAGATGAACCCTAATACATTTTGTATATTTCCTTTCACGTTTCATTTGTTTGATTAAAACTAACATGCTACAGTACGCCTACCTACCCTACAGTCTTTCGGTACTTTCAGTGAATGTAATACCATTTTGAGGGTTTCATCAAATAACTAGGCCCGAAGATCATAAAGCAGTCTTAGAATTACGTCAAAAAAATGTACACTGTCTTATTGTCTTGGGATTAAATACATAAAAAATGAAATGCTTTTAAAATATGTCTATATTAATAGTTACAAATTTTAAGCGTAATTTTATGACAAATTCTAATTCTATAAATGATTGAAATTTGGTTAAGTCTAGAAAAGCTTCATGATCCCGAGGCCAGGATCATAAATTCTTAATTCTTGGACTTGTACCGGTTTAGATTATACCTGGATCATTGAAGGTTGAAAGAATAAAGTTTGAAGGTCCATTTGATCCAAGGAGTTTAGCTTGGTTAACGATGTCAATGCTGTGCTGAGTTGCCTGCTGTATTTCTCCACTCATGGACCCCGTGTCATCAATAACAAATACCACAGACAGACCCGGGGCAAGACAGTTGTAACATGGATTCTTGTAGTTCATTCCCATGACTTCCTTAAACTTTTCAATTCCCAAAACGGAAAGCAGGCCTGTGCCTGCAATGGTATGACAAAAATCCTATCTAAGATTTTTTCTCAGTAAAATCAAAATTAAACCATGCAAAGCTTCTGCTTACCGTTCCCAACAAAAAAGTCGTAGGTGGCCTGTATAGCTGCCTCCCCAGCCGGCTGATGTAGGTCAAAATGAGGAGATAACTCTGGACTTGATGTTTCCTTGTTTATCCCCCCTGTGGCGGGAATGTCTTTGCTGTCATCATACGGACCTCCATGACTACACTTGCCCATGTTTGGTGGAAATTGTCCTGAGAATCAAACTTGAATTACTCGTACTAGTATACAATTTAATATGTTATAAGATAAAATGTATTCGGTTTAAGTAATATACAAGAACAATATCAATGATTAAATGTGACCAAGCAGTCCAATCGCGCCATCGGTTTCACCGTTAACTAGTGTTAATTAATTTGCTTTGCTG
>WFKH01011801.1:3150518-3175356 GCA_016163765.1 Magallana hongkongensis
TTTTTTTTTTCAAAAACAGTAAATCTAGTAATGCTGAAATAAAGTTAAATGCAAAATTATCTTTACAATAAGTTTTAAATCGTATTCAATCATTAATTTTACAAATAAATTTTTGTCTTCAGCAAACAGAATCAAATTTAATCTAGCTGCCCTTGTATACCCGATGCTCATTTAATGTCAAATCCTATTGTAACGTCAGCAAACCCGCGAGCTACGTTAAGTTCTTTTTCAACCTGATTTTTCTATCTGCTAATGCGTTTTGAACAAACATAAACAGCTCCTAACGTTTGTCACATTCATTTTAGATCTAAACGTTGAATTTTTTGTCAACATTCAAAATGTAAACAAAAGCATGACTTGAGCTTTGTTTACTAACAAAGAAGTGTGAGCTCTGTATCTTGCTTATAAATCGAAGACTGACACTCAAATGGTTGATTATTAGAAATACCTTACTAAAGCATTACAAACATTAAAAACTGGGGGAACAAGTTTTTGACCAATATCGTGACTACGCCCCTTTAATCTTCTTAACTAGACAGAAATTTTATGTCTGGTCAAATGAAAGATCAATGTCAGGGGTCGAGGCCAGCAAAGGATCATAGTAATGAATAATGGTAGAAATATCCTTGGACTTTTGTCTACGATTCGGAATTGGACCAACGCACATATCCCTTAAACTTTCATGTATAAAGAGATGAAAGAATTATAAAGAAGTTGTCAACTACACCCAATATGTATAATTGGATGAATCATCATAATAATACCTGGTAAAATACAGATGATCTTTTATGAACAGATGGTATTGCAACATTGGGCCTTGATATCAGCGGTTTTATCATCCAAATGTCAGCGTTGAAAAGGTTCCACAGTTAAAGTGGAATTTCCCATTAGCAATGTGACACTTTTTTACATGATCTATACCGTTTTGTGATGCAACAAGGACGGAAATTTAGATAACAACATAGTTATAACTGACCTAGCTCTTGACACACGCGGTCTCCAAACATCTCCACCCAGTTTGTGTTGCTGTAAAACTCCTGCAGTGTGAAGAGATATTGTCCAATCAGATCTCTGACGGCGTCCCAGTTCGGGTTGGCGGTCTGTGATTGGTGGATTATCTTGTCCCTAAGGGTCTGAAGAAGCAAATGTCCTTAAAAGAAATGGATAATAATATTACATTCGAAAATTAATTTATAACAAAGTTAAATATGTGGGTTTGTTTTTATATCAAATTTTATGTACATTGTATAAAGATAATAGTAATGAGAAATTCTGGAATTTTAGAAATATCAATCAATCAATTTCCAAATATAGTAGAAAGTCGGGAAAATAGCTATTGGGGGCTTCTACACTTGCGTTCTGCTTGTTGTTAAAAATTGAAGACCAAAATCCAATTTACCTGATACAATTTGTTCACAGTTCATTGTTCTGGAGGCGTCATCTCTATAAGTTCTCTGAGCCAAGTTGTTTTTGTTCACGATGTCCACTATCGTCTGAGCGAAATGTACGAGTGCGTCGTGATCTTTTGAATATTTATTTTTTTTCATTCAAAGTCATTCAAATGCGCTTAAACATTAAACTCGAATTAACATGTAAAAAAGACTTAACATCAAACGGAGAATTTGTTCCTTACCAAAGTACGTTGTAAGTGTCGTATCGGGATCTGACGCGTTGTATTTTCCTGGACTAATGACGTTGGCGATGACGTCAGAAGTAGCGCGATAAATGGCGGCCTGTGTGATGCTGGCATGGGTGTAATCTTGTCTTCCATCAGTGCTCTCTTGCGAAGGTAGGAAACCTCTCACTAAAAGAACGCAACATCCCAGCAAAATTAAAACGAATGTCGGCATTCTTTAGTGCACTTTTTATCGTTGTATCTTTGAATTAAATTTCAGTGTCTTTTATATGCAAAGAACGGCCACACCTCTGCATGATTTACAGGGTCTTATCAAGCGTTTATATTAATTCTTTTTCAAAGAATCCTTCAGAGTTGAACAAATATATCCGTTTTTCTACAAAAAGATTGTAACTCAAAAATGTTTTTCTTCTGCGATACATAAGTACTTTAGTCCATAGCCAGATAAGAAGACGTGCAAGTGTTTGATTTATTTGAGATGCAATGTTTAAAGTACATGAACCACAGGTACCCGAGATAAAAGTGTTGAAGGTAAGATTAATATCTTGTCATTGTGTAGAAACGATAAATTAAGTGGGTAACACTGCAGTAAGAAACAAATGGCGCTACTGTCAGCGGTAGGTACACCGGACATGGAGGGCCTATGACAGAGACTGTCGTCATATCCTCAACTGACAGCCACACGGATAAACGATTAATCGATGTCAACTCAATACAGCTCTCCGAACAGGAGTGGTGGGTCTTCCAAGAAACCAAAAGTTTATAAATCAGAAAAAAACAACGCATAAGAAATTTTTCAAAGCATGATATAAATGCAAATTTACAAAAGACTAAATATCAAGTAGAGGGAAAACTGTAAATCTCCTTTTTTGTTGAAATCACTCAAAAGAATGTTACGAGTTGATAATAAATAGTATGCACAAAAATATGTTCTAACCTAATGGCTTGATGAAAGAGCCTGCACATCTGTTGTCAAGTAGGGTCGATGGCAGGGATGGGGTAATGGTAATTTGTAATGGTAATTGAGTGTAGTTGTAATAAATTTTTGTGTTATTCAAAGTAACCTATTTTTCAATTACATGTAATGGTAATTTACAAAAAAGGCATGTAATTCAAATTACTTTCAATTACACAGTGATGATTTTACATGTATATATGAATAAGAAAGCTGTCCACTATCCATTGTACAAAAATAGTACAAAAGTATAAAACAATACAAATACAAGATCAAATTAGGAAAAGTATTTACATGCATTTAACTTTTACCAAATATTCATGTAGTTTTTTAAATAAACCTTTTCACTTATTCACTATCTAATCAAGAGGTTCCTAAATTTATGTCAAATATGAATATCAATGTATCTAATATTTATCAATTTGTTAGGGACCAAGTAAATTTGATGGTATGCTCAATCACTTTTACCTAAAAATTATTTTATTGGGATAATTAATGTTTCCAATTATTTATTGAGTTAGATTAAAAAGAAAATCTGTTTATTTTACAAATAAAATCAATGTTATTTGAACTGTACAAACTATTAAGTCATGCTTTTCAATTGACAGAGCTATGGCTTCAGAAGGGTTTTTAAGTTTTTGTTGCCAAATCTCGGTGGGTTTCCTTAATGACCAATAGACTATTAGGTGTGAATTGTGTTTTGATAACAATTATAGTCTGCTCTCTACCCCAGATTTACATGACCTGTATTTTTCCAATTTATAAAGAGGAATTTAGTGGAGATAAATGTTTAGTTTCAGTTTCACAGAAAAGACTTGTAAACATGATAGGTGTATAAGGTTAAGGGACATGGATACTGAACAATTAATAATCATTAAATGAAATTGTAAACATGTGTAGGTGTTGTAGCTAAATCATTAGTAAATTAAATTTTCATAACAAAATTTGTACATGTCATATCTGCTCTAACTCAATAAATGTATTTTTCTCAAATGTAATGTGTAATTTAATTAATTACATTTGCAAAGTAATTGTAATTTAATTAATTACATTTGAAAATCCTTGTAATAGTAGGTATTTTAATTGAAGGTTTTCAGCAAGTAATCGTAATTTAATTAATTACTTCCGAATGTAATTGACCCCATCTCTGGTCGATGGTAATAAATATTATTTTACAGGGTACCAAAATCTCTGGAAGTACGAGGTTAGATCTGTCAATAATAAACTTGACTCACAGTTTTTCTCAGAACAACTTAGATACCTGTAAAAACTGTTAAGTAAATAAAATTCACCACTGAACTGCATGCTTTTAATGTTTTAGTTCAATATCAACAAGATTCCTAAGGACTTCACTTTAACGCAATTTTCTTTATAGATACAAAACAATTGAAATCGATACTGAGACAAAGCCAACGATTACTTCTTTGCAAAAACTCTTATTCTTCCGATCATATATATAAGACACAGATAAAGTTTACGCGCATTGTAAACAATGTGAAAGAAATCAGGTGTTGATTCAACTTGTGTAAAGGTGTTCCAAAGTGTCCACGGGTAAAACATCTAAACATTTTAAACTTCTTTTTTCTTTTATCGGTTCCAACAGTTCTTCCGTGAAAGGTACCCAGTAAGTGTATATGGTATAAAAATTAGACAGAGTGAAACAAAACCTGTTTCGGATGGTAAATATGAAGTAGAATAGAACAGATTGAGATATTAACAGAAGTAAAAGTACATCATATTCAAAATAAAATCATCGTTTTAAATATTTTAAGAATTTAAATCTACAGTATTTGATAATAATATTATCTTAAAGGGAAGGGTTGTAAAATCCCAACATGTCACAGATCACTATACATCTGAACCTAATTAACCGAGTGAAGCTTGCTGTAAGACAACAAGGTTGTTGAAGATACCCTTAGAAGATAAAAGACGAAGGGTTAATGATGTTTTTGCAGTTTATTATTATGAAAATTACATCACATGTTTCCAACAAGTGTCCAATCCCTTCGTTTCCTTTATATAGAACACAGAGACAACATAATAAAGACAAACTCTTTTCATAAGAAGCAACAAAAATCAAACAAGGTATTTAAAACAAAAACAAAAAACATATCTATGAAATAACATATTATACTCTATCATGATGAAAATTCAAGCTGTTGTTTGTTGTTCAAGCTTCTAAGGACCTAC
Organism: Magallana hongkongensis; assembly: GCA_016163765.1. Classification (NCBI taxonomy): domain Eukaryota; kingdom Metazoa; phylum Mollusca; class Bivalvia; order Ostreida; family Ostreidae; genus Magallana; species Magallana hongkongensis. The sequence goes on from WFKH01011801.1 coordinate 3,155,300, forward strand.
GTTGGCTTCTTGGAAACCAATACACATGCTCAGAATTACGAAAAATGTGCAATCTTTTCCTAGACAATGTTTACGCTTGTCAGTTTGCACTGTGTGTGCTTATAAGCTTTGCCCAGTTCTTTGTAAATTTCTTGGAAATACCGTATATTCAATTAAATCTCTGTAAACAAACGTTTTGCATTGGACTAAAAAATCTTCTCGGGCCTTTCCAGAAGAGACAAGAAAATATTGTTTTTTCTGTCAGTCGAAAGGCTATATTTTTATTGGCTATAAATGTAAGCAGGAAACTTATTTTTTTTTTTATTATTATTATTATTATTATTTTTTTTTTTTTGTTTCTTTATTATCTATGTATTTATATACCGACAATACGCTTGTTCGAAAGTAAGAAAATAATCGGCATTTTTTTCGCCCAATTTAATTGAAATCGATCCTCTACGATACCCTATGTACTCAGCGTATCGTAGAGGAGCAATTTTTAGTTAGATTGATTTTCGTCTTGTCATCTATGGACTATAACAAACAATCAGTTAGTAACAAACCAAGATTTGTAAATATTAAAACGCCAACATTTTTATAAACTTGTTTCTTAATTCTTTTTACTTCAGACAGCGCTAGATTCCTAATCCTGTTTATAAGATTGATTGCATATATGCATAAAATGAAATGTTAAAGATGATATCCACTTAAAAATCATAACTTTGAATAACACATATAAGATAAATGTTCTCTAAAATTTGACAAACAAAATCCTTGTATATTACATTAGACAGTATTGGAAGTTTTCAAAGTAATTAATATAAAGAACAAAAAACTTTACAATGTTAATGATACCACGTGACCCGCGGAAGGTGAGCGGATGTTAACGAACAAGATGGAGGAGGGGCGGGAGGGGGTGACAGGACCCGGGACCCCGGCGTCACTGACACACACACAGCGACACCTGGCGGGCCGTCACTGAGTAAACTACTGGATCATAAAATGCACAACTTAATTACAGGTAAGACTTCTGTCGTTTTTCTCCCGTTGCCTGTGTTCGTAAAGCACGTGCACTAGATGTGCAATTGTTAAGATTTTAAGATTTTGTTCTGTAATATATTTTTATTGGTTGTTTTTTTTTTTTAATTATAACGGAAAGCTTCATTTAATCCCATATATTACACAGGTTTTTATTACAAATTTGGTTTTGATTCTTGTGTTTCATTTGAGATTAAATTTTTTTTCGTGAAAATCGTAAACTTGAAAGAACACATCCCGTTTGATATAATCTTTTCATACAGTGGTTAATAAAGCGATGTGTAGCGCTGTCTGTGACTGACCACCCTTCTTGGGGGTCTCCATCACTCATCCCGGCCCATCATCTTTGATTCAAGGTCAATTATGACAAGTGACCAGAGGGCCTCTCTTTTTGCTCCGACTTTGTAGATGCGTTAGAAGTCTGTTAGCGTTTTAAGGCTCATTCATGAGTAAATTTGAAAAATCATTCATACTATGATATATATTAAGGATTAAAGACGAAATTGGAATTCACAGAATTTTTGAAATAAATAAAGACATAAAGAAAGTTATAAATCATGGATTAAAAATGAGATAGAAAAAGGTAGATAGAGTTTTCCATTCTATTTTATTTAAACTTATACATATTATAACTCGAAAATTAAAATCTTTAATTAATTGCATCCGTTATTGTTTTATTTCTTTTACTTGTACTTCATAAATTTGAGACAATGTTCATGAAAGATCTGAAGGATACCTTTTGAGTGAAGTCATTATTACAGTTAAACACCGTCTGTTTGAAGTGTACATTTTTACGAATGTTTTATGGCTGAAGTAATAATGATTACAATTAATTATAAATGTTCTGTAAACATGGTTGTCCCCGGTTGTTAATTAAAAAAACACACCACCTGACACTGGGTTAATGAACGATTAGCGAATGAGCGTACGGATGACAGGCGACAAATTATCTCCATTTGTGACTTCCATACTATAGAAAGAACAAAACAAAATTTTGAAGCGTAAAATAGTTAAAATGTACAAATTGACACAACACATCTCATTGTGCAAAACACGTGAATCCATTTGACTGAAATGCGCAGTAATAGTAAAAAAGAATTTTAAACACGTCCGCTTTATGTCCAATAATGTTCACATACTAGAACAAATTTATATTTCAGTTTTTAAAAAAGATTTTTTTCTATTTAAATTAGAAATACAGCACAAAAAGTGTCATGCAATTGAGCTAAATTAAGTACGTGCACCCTCTTCGGCATGAAACACAGTCGATGCTTACCAAATAGAACCTTTACACTTTTTGGTTTCAGTCGTTCTCTTGCTGCTGGCCGGGGGTCGTTCTACAGTCCCCGTGGGATCAGTGCTGATGCCTGGGTCCACGCCCTCCTCCCCAAACCCCAACTTGAGGGACTGTATGGTCCACGCGGGCTACTACAACGTCACGGACTCACTCACCCACTACAACAACGACTTCGCTAGGGCGGTCCACAGGTGGTGCAGGTAGTCAGGATACTCACATCGTTAGGGGTCCGAGTCCACTCATAAAAATCATCAGCTACTTTTCAAAAAAGAAAAAGAAAAAAGAAGAAAAGTCTTTCTATCAATGACAACAAAGTTTTTATATCTGAACATCGTAGTTGTCTACAAAGAGATGCAAACCAACAATTAATGAATCCATACATCATGAATTCGTGCACAGTTTTTTTTCAGAGACCCTTTTGTTTGATGTAATAATTAACCTTTGACGGTAATAATAAATTAATACATATATGAACTGTGACCTTTATGCTTTCAGTGTCTATGAAGCCGTGCTGCCCTGTGCTGAGAGTTCCGCCAAATCGAACCCCCTTCGGAGCCCCTCGGACTGGTTCTTCTCTCTGATATTTAATTCTTCCATAGCCAATCACACGTCTTCTACAATATGTCAGAAACTCAACAGTAAGAACCATGCCTGAGCAAAATATAAAAACAACTTGGATTCGTTTACTATTACAAGGATTTGACTGTGCTATCCATTTTGTCTTTTCAGAGTTTGGGAGGAAGCTGAGCTGCATGAGGAAGGCCCAGGAATTGCGGGCTCTGAGGTGTGTGGATTCACTGACCAAGCCGATAAAGAAGGCTCTGATGAAGATATACCTCACCAACATGTCCATGGTGGACCTCGCCCAGAAGGCATCGTGTCTGTAAGTGTCAAGCTCCTCTGACTCGATAGAATTCAAATACAAGTACAGGGATGCGTATACTTGAATCAACAGATACATATACTAGTATGTTGTAAAATATCCCTGAATTGGAACAGTTAAGCCTATATATTTATCATTTGGTCCACGATGCCCGTAAAAACTTGTCTTATTTACCTTCCTTCTATGGCAGGTGATGGCTGTGATATTTTTTTTACAGAATCACCGACTTAAATTGAAACTTGGAATATACTAGTATATTTATTTTATTTTCAAATCTGTAAGTGTTGTCTATGTCATACAAGGAACAAGTGCGCTGATCGGACAGCAAAAACATGAAACGTTTATAATAAAAGACATTAGGGAAAAAACGAACAGATATTGTACACCCTTGGGACATTTGAATGGCTCCCGCACTGTCAACCCGATGTTTTATCCAGCTCTTCTTAAAAGTTCTTGCATGGGGACTATTGTGTTTGTTTTTGATATAATTACACTGTGCTCGAACAAATGTAAAGACAGATTTTTATGCATAAAAAAGTATTAAGTCTACTTTTTCTATTTTGATTTTATTCACAGGATTTCAGCCGCCACGGCTACTTGCTTCAGAGAACAGGTCTCTTCATGCAGGGCATACCTTAGGGACTACATCGGCGCGTATAACTTAATATTTGGCGGGAAATGTATCGCATTCCTCCGATCACGTGACAAAAACGAGAATACAACGGACGATGCTCTGACCCCGCAGTCCTTGGACCAAAAATGGATGACCACAATTCAAAATTTGGTAAATGAAGGGAACAAGCTGAAAATATATCAACGTAACGAAGGTGGAAGGGGTGACACTATATCAGAGGTAACAGACATTCCTAGTACACCAACAGTCCTTACAACTCCCGGTCTCATTTTCACAGACCTTGGAATAACCCTGGCCAGTGTTAAACCTACCCAGGCTACCGCCAACATATCCACGGACACCAAATCTACTTCAAGATTTATTTTTGACTCAAAAGACCGTGAGTTGTTTCAGACATCTACTGCGCAGGTTTCTGTACAAGAACAAAGTACTGGAGATTCTCCTGACTCTGGTGACACACCCACACAGGTTGGTGGCTCCATAGACAATGGTGCATCACGTGATAGATCCAGTGGAGGAGAAATGATAACTGCCCAGCATCTCGCACTATTATTTATAATTGCAGTTTCTGTAGTTCTGTTTTGGTACTAAAAAGTTTTTTCCATCCAGCATAGCGTCTAGATGACTGTGTCATGTGTGGATCTAGAAAGTGTTAGAGTCCAAAGAACCCTACTCCTTGGAAAACCTGGGCCACATTAGTAATTTTGTAAGACTAGTATATGGAGAATATGGTCCTCTTACTAGTTACTATCAACCACCCAGCCCGGCCATTACATATGAACATTACATATGAACATTAGCATTTTTGCTCTTGGGGAATATATTACTAACTAGGATTGAATCGTTTATGTACTTTATTATTCAGTTGGGAAAAACTAATTATTTTAGGGGAATAAGGGTATGGGGCTTAAGGATCCGCGCTTTCATTATATCACAATTTTTCTTAACCTAAGTCACAATCACATAAATAGACTCTTATACAGTTGTATAAGATTGTAAATATAAGAAATCCATCCAATTAAAATAGTGTACTTATTGAAAATCTCCGCTTTTCATTTTTTATTAAAAAAAAATGTGACTTAATAAAATACTTATATGCCTCCAGAGTGGAATATACCATTTTTTTTCCTCACAAACCGTTTCTAATTAATCTGTTTATTACTACATATGAGTAGTATTTTACCTCCAAGGGGGCTACATGTATCTGCTTGTTAATTAATGAGAACGTTATAGAAAATGACGGTTAAACAAATGACGATATCCCCGCGACATAAATCATTGCGGACCGGGGTCTCTTAATTGTTCTTCATTTGTATCACATAGATTCGTGGTAGTTCTAACATGATAAAAAATAATGATGACAGTCTATCTTTGATAGAGAAGAAATATTGATCAATTTTTGTCAAACTTTCTCAGAACCCGGATATTTAGCTTCTCATCAAAAATATGTTATACATTGTATCATATATTTTGAGATCAATGATTGAAAATTTAAAAAAAAAAATGTTTACAAAACGAACAAACAAAAAATAGCAGAACACCTACGTAATGTGTTAAGAAATTGTCTTAAGGTCTTTGCCTAGTTAAACCATAAAGACTGAGTTCTAAAATTATGCTTGAAATCATAAAAACAAAAAAAAAGTTTCACCGAAGTGCCATAACGCAGTTCTTGAAGTCGAGCATTGTTTCAGAGCTTTAGGTCTGGATTAAAGTTATTCCTCTCTTGACCAACGAGAGACACAAGTCAAGAGAGAGAGAGAGAGAGAGAGAGAGAGAGAGAGAGAGAGAGAGAGAGAGAGGGGGGGTCTAAAAATTTAAAGTAAATGCTATATACATAAATATATTCTTTCAAAGTTTAGACTACATGTAGCTTTTGACAATCTTCCTCTACACCAAAAGGAGGAAACGGTTACACATTTCTTTGATTTAATGTGATTCAGCTACATGTATAAGATTTTATTAGTTGTGATGCTGCCTCTAATCTCCGTAGCAGTGACAGAGGCCGTCCACACAGTGAGGTTTACCGTGGAAACAGTGGAAGCTACAGTCATCCTTTCCTGTACACACTGAAAAATACAAATGTACCAGGTCATGAAGTATAACAATGTATCAGGTCACGGTTATAGTTTTCTACTAACTGAAATACCAACGATCAGTATCGGGTCCCAATTATATAGTAATTTACATACTGAGATATATGACTATCATATACTGTATATATAATGTTAGATTTACATCTACCGAGTATTTTCTACTCTATTTTTTAAGAAAACCGATTGTGATTCATAGCTCTATGGAAACTGATAGGGTTGAAATCTACACGATCCAGTTCAAACCAGTCCTTCAGCAACCTAACGAAAATCACGGACTGCACGAAATAATCATGATGATGTCAGACTCAAACTCTCATATATGAAGACTTGACTTTTTCTTTTATCTAACGTACTGATGTACATTTACAATAATTTAGCTGCTTTTACTTACTCTTACGCTAACGCGGGTTATGTATTTTTTCTGCAATGTCGCTACCTTCATATCCCGCATGAATCACCAAAGAAAGCAGATATGACATAATATAATATATTAAGTAATAAGGCGGCCTGATAGTCATACTATAAAAATAACTATATGACGTCACGTTTATACTATTCGTATACTCTGTCCCAAGATATCCTCGATTCACATTTTGCTTAAATACTCGATATTTATAAATACCCAGGGTTCAAACGATGTTTATTCAAAAGTATGAAGAATTTCCAGGATTTCTCCTTTGAAACGCGCCCTCTAGCTTATGAGGTTTCAATAAACACCAAAAAAATGTGATATCTACGGGGATTTTGTATTGCAACACGTTGAAAAATTGTGCGAGGTTTTCCGAGTGACTTCCGAATGAAGCAAAGATGTCAACATTTCCCATTATAAATCTCCGTAAAAAATATTTCGTTCCTGTGAATTTTTACGAGAGAAAAATGATAATGTGTGAATGAAGTTATCTTGGATATTTTCCCTTTCATCTATTTCAGTTGCACTTCTTTCACAGGTATGTATACTTTTATTAAAAATCGTCCAAATGTGCTGCATATTTACAATGGCATATCAAATGCATATCTAAAATAAATTGAATAAAGAAACAATAAACTAATAACGTCATCCGGGTTGCGGTAATTTGAGACGCCTTACTTTGGCCGGTGTTTTCGGTACAGGTACATATGTGGTGGATACAGTTGACTGAACCAGTTGAGCAGTGGATCAGTTGACAGTCGTCGTCATGGTGACATGGTTCACTGTGTACTGTAACAAATCATTCTGAAAACGTCACTGTCAATAAATGTATTTTAGGAGCATATATTTAAGTATAAAATTATTCAGTTGACCACCATCTTTTTCAAATATTATACATTTAAAAATATTATTATTACTTACTCAATATCTAAGAACACCAACAGTGCATTCACATTTCTGTACCATGACAAATATCATTAAAGTATAACCGGTATCTATGTCGGGTAAAATTGTGGACTATAGTCAATCCAAAGTTATTGCTTCCATCACTTTTTTAAATGATTTTTAATTAAAATAAACATACCTGTCAATGAAGTATATTTCAAATCGATAAAAGGGGAAAAAAATCCAAGATTTCATCTGTTTTTACCCGGAGATTTTCACAGGAACGAAAACAAACATCGTACGGAGATTTAAAATAGGAAATGTTACATCTTTCTCCATTCGGAAGTACTCTGGACACCTCGCACACTTTTTTAACGTTATCATCCAAGGTACTTGAAATGCAAAATCCCGTAGACTTTTTATTTTGGACTGTGTTATTAAACCTTAAGCAGTAGAGGGGGCATTTCAAAACAAATAACGCAAAAAGTGGTGGAAGCGAAAACTTGGGACAGAGTATAAACGACATATACGGCATAATAATTCGATAAAAACAACAGTCTGCATAATATAAAATTTCATATAAATTTATTTGACGAATAGGCTTTGAAATTCTTCCGATGTCAGTCATTACTCATCTTAAATCTAGATCGACAATTCCATCCAGGTGGTTTTCGGAGCGTCCGTGAATTTGCATTTAAAATTGATGTGTTTTGCCGAATTTCTCATATCAATCATATTACCTGTGGCAAATAAAACAGCCAGAATCCAGAATGCCCTCATTTCTCTTGCTTGGGATCCGTCGGTGTGTGAGTGGACAAAGAGAGCACCGGCTGTCCCCGGTTCTTATCGGTGCGCTGGACTGATATAGATAACGTATGTTTTTATACACAAACATTACGTAAACACCCAAAGAAATACACTCTAAATGGACTATAATCACTATTTTATCTCGGTAAAAAAAAGAAAACATGAAAAAATAGTTAGAACATCAACTGTTTATTCATTTCGGCCGAAAAATATTGTCATAAACTACACGAAAAGTCGAGAAATTAATTTCCCATACGTACACATTTAACTTCTATTCTAGATTGGAACATGTTGTGTACTATACAGTACGTAGTATCATGCACTTCTAATCAACAAAATGTCAAACATGCGCTCAATAAGAAAACAGATATCCACAGAAAAATCATATTTTAAAGAAACCGTAAAAGCATACAATTCCTCAATGTAAATACCGATATCTACAAATCAATATATCAAATTTATTACAATAAAAAGAAGGATCAGGTGAGAGAAAAAACCAACACGACGGTGTATCGACATCACAAGCACAATACGACAAAGGTACTATTTTGTGGTACAATATTGATAACGTAGAGCAGACAATGTCTTAGAATCCGAGCGGTACAGAGTTTGAGGGGAAGTTGTTGAATTGAGCACCCACTCTGGTGTTGACTCCTGTACAGATGTCAACGTCACATCCGGGACACATCATGCCGTTGTAGACGAAGAACTGACTCTGACGACACTCCGGGGGGATCAGTTGGAGGGTACAGGCCTGGGCCGGGCACCTGCCGCCCTGAGTGTAGCGCCCTCTGGGTCTGCCTCCTGCGTAGTTACTACCAGCGTACCCATTGGGTCGGTAACCCTGACCTAGAAATGTCATCACGTAAAGGATCAGACTATTATTAACTTAATCATAAATGAATGTTACGGTTTTCACATAAATTAAAAGGTTTTGTGTAAATAATAATGGCATTTTCGAACAAAAACTAATCCAACATATTTTTAAAAAGTGAAAAACAATAATGTCATGTTGCTTCTTTAACAAAGAATATTGGTCCAATAAATAAAATCATTGAATATGTTGCACCAAAAAACGTTTACTTACCATGTACTAAATTTGTGGACCCTAAAGTCAAGACAAGCAGAATAACTACGTAATTCATAGTCTATAGATCTATTCCGTACAATCGGAAATAAAAATGCGGGACAACACCACACGTTTTATGTCAACCTAAGTTTTACAGAAAAAACATTGACACCGCGGCCAAAAATAAAAAATGTCAAAAATAGAAATGATGGCCAACGTGACGTCACAAGACAAGTTAATTTCCTGCAGACCAAGGTCGTAAAGTCACTGAGCGAGACAATTCGTCCTTGGCTGGTCACTACTGAATACAGTATTTCAATTGTCTGAACGTCAAAAACTTGTGAAGACTTATAAGACGATGCGCGATTTACGGAAAACCATTCAAATTTATAAGAAAAACACACCTAAATAAATAAATGTCATGTTTTTGACAAGACAAATTCAGAGCATGCGCTGAACTTGAAACACGTGATTCATGAATTATTTGTTTTAAATAGTTGAATGCCCGGTCATAGTGATCAACATGAAATATTCTTTGTCACACTGTTAGACCACTAAACACTAATAATTTGAACCTTTGATAAAGATCTAGTACATGTTCAAACTATTGCTTTTGCTTTTCAGGTTGTGGTCACAGAACCGAGACTATTAACGTTGGGGATTTCCCCAAAACTGTCAACTGCTGACGTCACAGCGGCTACCGTGCAGGCCATAACCTATTTCGATCAAGAAGACTCCGCTCTATTTGACGTCGAAGAATATTCAGCCAATAGAAATGACCATGCATTTAATTCCTGCACTGATTACGTCACATAGACTGTGCATAAATACATGGAGTCCGACTTAGATTCCTCAGACAAAACACAAGCTGTCTACTATGAAGTGTTTTCTCCTAGCTGCAGCTCTAATCATCGCCATTGCTGCCACTGAAGGTATGGTACATAGTCATTCTGCTTATACCAAGGTCAAAATATTAGAGAATCAAGACTTTGTGCTATATTTGCAAAGTGTTCGTTTTCGTAATTGAACATATTGACTGAGATGGATTCAGGTTTGCATTCGATAAATTCTCTATTATTTTTCCCTCCATCTTTTTAGGTAGGCGATACGGTGAGAAAAGAATCCCGATAAAGAAGGAAATCGTACACGGACCTAAGATTGGCGGTGGAATAATAACAAAGAAGAAGTCAGGTTTTTTGGACGGATTTCGTGAGAGAGGTTTCCTTGGCGGATCGAAGAAAGGACTTGAAAAGCCAATTATCAAAGAAAGCAAAATAATACCAGGAGAAAAAGGTCTGCTTCCAGAGAAGCCGGTAGTGTGTCCCCCCAGACACTGCCTACAGACACAACAGTTCATCCCACAAGAGTGCAGAAGACCACAGTTCTTCACACACAATGGAATCCAATGTCCGGACTGTGACATCGACATCTGTGTTGGAGGTGGACCATTGACCCCCGGGGGTGGGGGAGTCTGGGGCGATGGTCTCGGACCCAGGGGACCTTTTGGACCCAGAAGAACCATCCCTGGAGATCTCGGTTGGCAAGGAAGATTTGATTCAGACATTCCTTTGGTTCCCGGTGGAATTGATTCTCAGATAAACGGAGGTCTGTTCCCGGATCCACAGTTTGGTGGGCGATTTGGTCAGGGTGGTTTAAATGGAGATTTTGGCGGATTCGATCAGTTCGGTATTCAAAATGGCGGACAATTCGGACCCTCATTTAACAGTGGTAGAAATGGACTTGTCAATCGTCTTAATGCAGGTTTCGGAGACTTTGACCCCTCTTGGAACACAGGAAATGTTGGGAATTTCGGGAATTCTTGGAATGACAATACTCTACCTCTAAATAGGCGGTCTAGTTTTGTTTAACTTATTGAAAACTGTGATATTTATATTTGCTTGTATAAAATGCACATGAAATCCCTTTATAATAAAATATTGCTGATTTAATTACTGCTTTAAATTCTTATCTTATAGTGTATGAGGGCAGTTTTAACAATCTAATGATTTTAAAAAAATATTTACTTCTTTAAAATTTGAAAAGAACTCACCAAAAAAAAAAAAAATAAAGAGGTTTGTACAAAAGCTAAACCCTCTGTAGTTTTTGGAGTGTTCTGTTCTTTTGTCACATTGAAGTTTAAGAATTCAAAGAATTTAGTTTGCTCTCGTTTAATTCAGAATTGTTGAGTTTTGCATTGAACAGTGTAAGATGACTGGTTCAAATAGTTATATTTTTAAATGATAAGAAATCACTCTATGACTTACATTGAGAACTCACTGCGGTTGGGCACGTGATCAAATCCAAAATGACAGATTTGAACTTAACGATTACTTTCGGATAAAAATGATATAAATATATTTTTTTCATAAAGAATAACCGAAATTAAAAAGAATATTGGAAGGCTCATCGAGATTCGAGATTGGAAATATGAAATTCGACGAATTTTGAAATTCAATATCTAAATTAACCAAATAAATTATGATCGAATGTTAACACATGTATCCCAGAAACACCAACTTGTTTTAAATAATGATCATCCATTGATGTTCTTATCTACTTCTAAATGCTAATTAAATTATCTCTTATTGAAGGATTATACATGTGTTAACTTGGATGATTTTTTTCATACTGAGTAAATCATTATTCCATGTTCCTCGCAATTCCAAGTGATTTTGCTACCCCTATGTGTGTTCGCCCCTACTAAAGTTTACCCGGAGTGTATTCGCCCCGATATTTTTTTCAAAGAAAGCTGTTAGAAAATGAACATTATTTTTAAAAACCTGCTATAATTTAAATGCATCTGTATTTTTTTTTTAACTGACCATTGTCATTTTGAAGACACTTTTGTAGTTTGTACTAGGTTTTGAAATAAATTTAAATTTTTATATCAGAACAAGGATCTGAATCATGTAGATACGAAAAATAGCAAAAGTAAACGTTATATAAATCTAGCTAAGGCATTGTGTTTCATATTACAGCAAGTTTGCTATAAAACCAAAAAGAGGGGATGGTGTTTGGGGCGTTGAATCAGCTCAGTTCATTAATTAAAATTTATTGCAACATTTGTTTGTTAATTGTTTTCATGTCAAAGAATAGTTTTGATTTAAATTTAATTTTTTATGACATTTGATAAACAAACTATACTTTTTGGTAAACAACAATAGAAATATGTATAAAATACAAAAAAAATATATGATACTAACAGCAAAACAATTTATTTTTTGCTAGTAAAAACTGATATTACTAAAGATGAACCAAAGATGAACTAATTTGTTAAACATATTATTTTGTCGGACTGTTTTGTGCCAGCTACTGAGAACTGGTTCTAAATACCCGGAAGAGACCCGCAATACGTTAAAGTGATGGTGTCATAGGATCCCTACTTAAAAGATAGAAATATTTTGTGACAAAGATCTTTTTCCTATAAACATGCGTTTTACATATTTTGCAACCAAGTTGTAAAAAGTGATTCGGAATACCCCAAATGAAACTACATGTATAATATTACTGGTGTTCGTTAATTAAAATTACTCAATGCGTAATATCTAACAACAAAATTCTCCAATGATGATAAAATCCCGAATGACGAATTTCCCTACTTAAGAGGGCTCGATGGTCTTGGTCATTTTTAACTATATTTAAATCTTTTTAAGAAGAAGAGCTCTGTATAAAGATGTATAGAAACGATCATTAAGTTAACATATATTGAGTTTTTCTTTACTGGATAATAGTTTATGGCTATACAAATCGTTATTGGGTTTTTTTTAATTTAAGATAGATCTGATGGTTAATTTGTTGACCACCAATCCTCCTTAAGGAATTTTCTATGATGTAACAAAGATGTAAATAATGACATGATCGGCATGTCTGTATAAATTTTGTAAACTATTAAAGATATTAAAGCAAAGTTATTAATTATTCTACTTCAATTATTGCCGAGATCAAAGAGATGCCGCGACCATTATTCTCCAATATACCACGGACGTCATCAGTGAATTATCAGATTAGAAAAACATATTTTTTCGAACTGATCATGAAAGCATAACTTTAAACCGTAAAAAGTTTTTTAGTGTTAATTTCACGTCTTAGTTCAAGTCAAAACGATGTGTATCGCCTCAAAAGCTCAATGCTGCTGTTCCAAGGACCTCCCTAGCACATTTGCACTGCGTGTTCTTACATAAAATAAATAAGAGTAGCTTAATAATCGTTTTAAATTACCCTTAAAATTTAAAGAAATATGATTCAAACACATTTCATAAATAAGAGAGGTGTATTGAATATCGAACAAAAAATCTGTCTTCTGCATATACGTCTGATCGGTAGCACGTGTACATGTACTAAACTAACAAAACCTTTGGGGTTACACGGAACAGCAGTCTAAATGACCTAGTTCGTCTTTCTATAGGAGAAATGATCAGTGGAAAATCTGAGCTGTTGGTAGAATAGAAATAATGTTCTTGTTATCTTGAATGTTGCAGGATAGCCTCCTCGATATCGAAATGTTGTTTGAAATATAACAGCCTCGGCTAACGCCTCGGCTTTTATATTTCAAAACAACATTTGTCGACCTCGGAGATTATTCTGCAACATTCACGAAAACTCGTACTTTATTTCTTGATTAAATTTGAAATTCGAGAAATAAAACATTAAAACAGGTAAACTTTCCGTCTAATACAGTTGTGTATATGAAATAAGTTTTAAAAGAAAAGCATAAGAAACACAAACCTGATCGTAGTACATGCATGTTCATAATCAAAATATAAATATAATCCTGTTGGTATCTCAAAATACAACTAATCTGCCTCTAGTGTTAAAATTCATCTTTTGAAATAAATTGTATTGGTATGGATAAGATTTTGTCAGTTAACGGTTTAGAAACTGGGATTGAAGTTTAATTATATTACCAAAGTTGGAGGACTACAATGTTTAAAATTATAACAATTTTGAGAACAGATGCTTAGTTAAATATCATAATCATTGCTCTAACATTATGACGTTGATTTTAGTAACTTTCTAATGGGCTAATGTAGTTGAATCTAAAGCATATTTTCTGTTCAGTATTGCTACGGGTGTTCAGTATGTAACCTGTTGTACTTTACCGTAAGACCAGTATTATTATATTATTGGCAATTTTAAAGTATTTGTATATGGGTCTCTATGTGGCCAGAAAACGATTCTATAGAGAGTATTCCTTTGAAATTATAAACGGTGTGTGAATAGTTGACAAGTGAATTATAACTTTGTTCCAAAATCAGTTTTAATGTTGATATTGGTTATTTTCTAACTTTGTTAATGTAATGCCTTTTAGCATATTGGAACAGTGTCAGTTAAATATTGCAGAGGCGTTGGATCTGTTACAACATTTACACATTTATCATGGCAATAGTCATAAAGTCACTGACCGAGACATCTTGTCCTTGGCTGGTCACCACTGAATACAATGACCCACATTGTATTAACGTCATTCATAAAAAACATAAATAGGCGTTTTGTTAAAGGAAGCATTCTTTGTTACTTTTAGAAATTATTTCCAATATGAAAATTAAATCACAACTAAATAAAGGTGATGTTGTTGACATGAAAAAAACTGAGCATTAACAAAACCCGCAGCACGAGTTTAATTAACCATTAATATCGATATATTAAGTGTCCAGTCATTTCGGTCAAGTTACAATATTCTTTGTTTTGTTTTATCAATGAAATGCTCCAAAGCTTTGCTTAACAAATAAATTAAAAAAAATCCCTCAAACTGTCAAATATTGACGTCACAGCGGCTACCGTGCATGCACGTTTCAGGCCATGAACCTATATCGAGATGGAAATAGATAATTTTACGTATAAGGATTTGAACCAATAGAAATGCCATGCATTTAATTTCTGAAATGATTACGTCACATTGACTTTGTATTTATACATGGAGTCCGACTAAGATTCCTCAGACCACTACACAAGCTGTCCACCATGAAGTGTTTTCTCCTAGCTGCTGCTCTTCTCCTCGCCATTGCTGCCATTGAAGGTATGGTTCATTCATAATACTGAATTTACAAAATACAAGTACAAAAAAGCGCAATTGATGAAAAATGTAATAAGAATATTGTGGTATGAGACTTTAAAAATGTTTGTCGTTGATCTAATTGCATGATTATTTGCCTTCGACAAATTTTCTATAAGTTCTCCTCTTTCAACCTTTTAGGTAGGCGATACGGAGAGCAAAGAATTCCGATAAAAAAAGAAATCATATATGGACCTAAGCTTGGCAGTGGAATCATAACTAAAAAGAAATCAGGATTCTTAGAAGGATTTCATAAGAGGGGATTCCTTGGCGGATCAAAGAAAGGACTCAAAAAGCCAATAATCAAGAAAGACAATTTATATCCAGGTGAAAAAGGACTGCTTCCAGAGAAGCCGGTAGTGTGTCCCCCCAGACACTGCCTACAGACACAACAGTTCATCCCACAAGAGTGCAGAAGACCACAGTTCTATACACATAATGGTATCCAATGTCCGGACTGTGACATCGACATCTGTGTTGGAGGTGGTGGAGTCTGGGAAGATGGTCTCGGACCTAGAGGACCTTTTGGACCCGGAGGAAGATTTGGCTCAGACATTCCTTTGGTTCCTGGTGGAGTCAACACTCAGATCAACGGAGGTCTGTTCCCAGATCCACAGTTCGGCGGGCGATTCGGTCAGAGTGGTTTCAGTGGAGATCTGGGTGGCTTCGATCAGTTTGGTATTCAAAATGGCGGAAGATTTGGACCATAGGTTAACAAATTTGACCCACTCGGAACACTGGAATGTTGGAGATTTGGAGATTTTCTGGAAATCATGTACTCTTCTCCTAAATAGGCGGTCGTATTTCTCTAACTTTACAAACTGTGATATTTTTGTCTGTTGTTTTATAATGTTTATACTAATATATGTGAAATCCTATTTGTAATAAAATATGATTGGATTAATATTTGTTTTGGATTTTGATAAATTATTTCCGATGAGCTTAACATCCCTTAAATGTCAAAACTTAACGACTAAGTCATGGATTCATTCACAATTTAAATTCTTAACCAATATTTATACCTTTTAATTTATTATTGCTTGGCTGATTTGGTTACAATAACCATTTCAAGATTTTTTTAATGACATGCTTTACAACATCATAGAAGAACGCAAAAATAAGATTGCTAACTGTTGAAAATGGGAACATTTTTTAAACACGCTGAATAATATAGTTACTTTTAGTTAAAAGTTTTTTATTTGCCTGAAATCCTTTAAAAAAATCAGCGCTGACGTTCTTAAAGAGGGCGTCCAATAAAAAATCTGTTCATACACCCGTAAGTATCTGTATATTTTAAATTAATATAATGAATACTGTAGATTCCTTAATATGTAAGTGAGACCGTTGGGCCGAGCGCAGATTTCTATGGTTTGAAACGTAGACAGTAGGATCCGCCTGTCTACTCAAATCATAAGCCAAAGTTAAACTAAACGTCGCGTGCTTAGTCTACATTATGACGTCATTACGTAAAACGTAAAAGTTATGTCTTCGGAAATAGCCGAAGAAAAGCACGTTATTCTTAGTATCGTTCAACCAGACGCTCGGCTGTCTCCGTAAATAGACAGTTTTGAACTATATGAAATTATAACAAAAAATTGGTGCTTGCGATTTAATACTCTCGCGATTTGATTCAAAACAGCGGAATCGCGGAATTAAGTACTCGAATATAATAAGGAATCTACAGTACATAGCATTGGGAAAAAACTGAAATTGAAAGTATTGTTTGATATGTTGGTATTGTTAAACTCAACGATCTATCCATCCTACTATGGGCACCCTGGGTTATTTACCTATCTTTAATTTGTTGGCAAACAAAGGGCCTTGGAATAATATCTTTTATAATAAAATCAAACCTCCGATGTATAGGCGTAAAAATAAGGGGGTATACTTTTAAAAATTCTGTATCAATTAGATGAAGACAAAATGGGGTCAGAGAGAGGTACATACTTGAAATTAAAGGGATAAATTTACACTAATTAGAATTAGATTAATTGTAAAACCGCTAATCTACGATACTGTATAGGGTATCGTAAAGGAGACCGGACTGTGACATCGACCTATATGTGGGAGATGGAGCATTAACCCCCGGGAGTGGGGGAGTCCGGGACCCAGGGGGCCTTTCGGACCAAAAACCATCCCACAAAGTCTGGATTGAGAAGGAAGGTTTGGTGCAGATGTTTATTTAGTTCCCAACGTAATCGATTCTCAGAAAAACGGAGGTTTGGTCCCTGATCTACAATTGCGCGGGCGATTTGGTCAGTGTGGTATCAATGGAGATATGGGTGGCTTCGATCAGTTCGGTATTTAAAATGGGAACGATTTGAACCCTAATTCAACAATTTTAGAATTTTTACCTCTCCTGAAACACCAGATATGATGGAGGTCTTGAGAAACATTGATAACTCTCTTCCCTTTGTTTCTTCTAACACTATGCAAACTCCCTCTTTGAACACCAGAAGAGATTTATACTTTATTGATTTTTAAACTTTAGTGAAATTGAATGGTTACAGTGAACAATAGCTGGTTGAAAACATTTTTAAATATGAATATTTACATTTACTTTCTTTCCCCCTATTAAATTGAATTGATTGCTTTGAGTGATATTTACGCTTTACACAGAAGACCCAATCACCAAATCTGGTGCGTATGAATACATTCAATCTTCCTTCAGTATTTCTCGAAGAGCATGACTGACTCTCCTCGCGCCTTCAAACCGGATCACGTCCTGATATTATACTTACGCTGATTAATACTTCATTGATGTAAATATTTTTTAACAGTTAAATGAAATCAATTTATTAATTTCTTAGTATACCAAAAGTAAATTCATCAAATTACAGAATGAAAAATAAAATTGTGTTATTAGAATTTAAAGCGCTGTGCTCTATTTTTGTCAGCATAATTCGACTGTTCCGTTAATTGCGCATTACTCGTTGTACAGGGCAGAGATTTTTAAAAATTAATCATAATTGCGGAAAGGGAATAAATGTTAAGAAACGTAAATATAAGCATTGAATCATTATTTTTTGAAAGATGTGGTCTCATAACTGCAACGGTGTGTGCAAACAAATTTTCATAAGGCGCTAGCGCGCGTTATTCAATTCGTTATTCAAAAAATAATGATTCAATGCTTAAATGAAATTCTCAGAAAACAAGAAGGAGGTGAAAGGTAAAAAAGGTGTTTTTAATACTCCGTAAACTACTGGGCAGAGCTAATTAAAACCCGGAAAAGATTTGTGTAGAATGTTAAACTATTTACCTTAAGGCTAAGAAAAGGAGGATTAGATAAAATACACAAATACAACGAAAGTGTGATATCGTGGCTGATTATGTCGTATGTTGCAATTTTACAAGTCTGTTATCATTTACAGTGTTGACAATTTGGTAACTGCTCAAACATCAGTTTTATTCTGGTTACTATATAACTTTGTTCATGCTGATTGATCAGATTTTCGGCCGTTTAAGTATTATACATTTTTATACAATACAATTCTCTTTAAAATACTTTCACCAAAATTCCACCCCTGAAATCGACCTCAAAGATAAAAAATATTTTTATCAAATAAAAATAATTATTTTGTCATACGCAAAATTACAAAGCACAGGTTTAGGTGTTGGATATGTAAAAAGAATCCATTTGGTCTTATCCTTCCGATTGCTCGGGTTGATAAACCCCAGATTATGTTATGCATTGTTAACACATACAAGCTTCGAAGAAATTTTAAAAAAAAAATATTTTATTTTTATTATCTAAAACATTTCTGGAAGTAATTTCCTTACGGCAAATCCAGCAGTCTATATGTACTTTATCGGAACAAATCATCATAAAGGACGAAATAACACTTTTTAAAAATATTCATATATTCTCTCAGTAAAGTTGTATTGTAAAAAAGTGTTTCTTATATGTTTCTTTTATTTAGAATATCGGGAAAAATACTTTATTACATCTGTAAAAAATATTTCATTACATATGTGAAATAAAACCATTGTTTTACCTGTTCCATAAAATATTTTATACAACCGGACCAATCAGCTTCAATGTAATTGATTCTAAAGCGTATTTGAACGGTTAGGGCTACCTGTTGTATCATTATTACCAGTGTTGGAGCTGTCACCAGTATAACACTATTATCTTAACTAAGGTCATAAAGTCACTGACCGAGACACCTTGTCCTTAATCTTTACCTATTAAATACACTGACCCAGCTATCTTAACGTCATCAAACATAAATAGATGTCTATGTAAAAAAACTGAATTATTTGGTTATCGTTAACGGAAATGCATCGTTGTTTTTATTAACTCAAAACCAGGCCACTGGTATATGAAGGTACATGTTAAAAATATATCTGAAAATAAATACCAACCAGGCAAGAAACACAAGTTCATTATAAAATACGTGAAAGTACAGTATGTTGTAAAGGTTCAAGGAAGAGCAAACATCCTTAAAATATTTTCTTATAATTTCGATAACAGTTAAGAATTCTTACATTATATGTATTTATCAACTTGATAAACTAATTTAAAGTTCACAGTATTTCTTGGACAGAGAGGTTTTTTTTCGTTTGCAAAATACGCACATTCCAAAATATTATGTAATTCATCACTAATGATGACTAACTGTATATAAAATCACACATTGAACATTATTATGGCATGTCGAACGTTGCAATATTCGATCTTTTCCATTTGTATTGTATAAATTTTCATTTGTATTGTATAATGTTCTATTTGTATTCTATAATTTTCCATTTGTATTCTATAATTTTCCATTTGCATTGTATAAAATTCATTTGTATTGTATAATTTTCTATTTGTATTGTATAATTTCCATTTGTATTCCATAATTTTCCATTTGCATTGTATAAATTTCATTTGTATTGTATAATTTCTTATTTGTATTCTATAATTTT
>WFKH01011801.1:3175366-3192017 GCA_016163765.1 Magallana hongkongensis
TAAGAAATTATACAATACAAATGAAATTTATACAATGCAAATGGAAAATTATAGAATACAAATGGAAAATTATAGAATACAAATAGAAAATTATACAATACAAGTGAAATTTATACAATGCAAATGGAAAATTATAGAATACAAATAAGAAATTATACAATACAAATAGAAAATTATACAATACTAATGGATATTTATACAATACAAATGGAAAAGATCGAATATTGCAACGTTTGACATGCCATACATTTTCTTAAATTTTTTATCAATTTTACGATATTTCATATGCTTGTTTCTGTTGTAAATTGAAGGTTGAAGGTGCTTTATATTGTAAATGTTGTAAATTTAAATTCTTATATCTCAAGGTAAAATCTTAATTCATCACTATATTAATAATTGTTGTTGATATGATGATCACTGAGCATGCGTTGAACTTGCAACACGTGTTTAAACAGTTATTTTTTAACACAAATTTGAATTATCAATACGCAGTAATTTTTGTCTCGATTTGTTTTACGATTAATTGATGAAAAACTTCAAAGCATTGCAAAAAAAGTATATACTACTATACTTATACTTCATTCGTTGCAGTTTTTGGTCACAGAACGGAAACTATATTAAGATAGGGAAATCCCCTTAAACTGTCAACAGTTGACGTCACAACTGCTACCGTGCATGCACGTTTCAGGCAATAAACCTCTATTGATATGGAAGAGTCGCTCTATTTACGTATAAGGATTTGAACCAATAGAAATGACCATGCAGTTAACTTCTGAAATGATTACGTCACATCGACTGTGTATTTATACATGGATTCCGACTAAGATTCCTCAGACCACTACACAAGCTGTCCACTATGAAGAGTTTCCTCCTAGCTGCTGCTCTAATCATCGCCATTGCTGCCATTGAAGGTATGGTTAATATTCATGCTTAAATGAAGCAAAGACTCTAATAAAGTTGTGCTATATTTGAAAAGTGATGGTTTTGGTGATTGTACTCATTGACTGTTGGAAAGTGCCATTTCTGAAAAAATGTAAATAGAAAGGTATTGTATGAGACTATGGACCGTTTTGACATTGATCTTTTACAAGTATTCTGTAAGGTTTCGTCTTTTGACTTTTTAGGTAGGCGATACGGCGAGAAAAGAATTCCGATAAAGAAAGAAATCGTATATGGACCTAAGCATGGCGCTGGAATTATAAGTAAAAAGAAGTCAGGATTTTTGGACACAGTTCTATATACACAATGGTATCCAATGTCCGGACTGTGATATCGATATATGTGTGGGAGGTGGACCATTAACCCCCGGGGGTGGGGGAGTCTGGGGCGATGGCCTCGGACCCAGGGGACCTTTTGGACCTAGAGGAAGATTTGGCTCAGATATTCCTTTGGTTCCCGGCGGAATCGATTCTCAAATTAACGGAGGACTGTTCCCAGATCCACAGTTCGGCGGGCGATTTGGTCAGGGTGATTTCAACGGAGATCTGGGTGGCTTCGATCAGTTCGGTATTCAAAATGGCGGACGATTTGGACCCTAATAAACCAATTGTAGAACTGTGACCCCTCTCGGAACATCACAATATTGGAGTTTGGATAATTCATTGACTGACTACTTTAGTATACCGTACTCCTAAGAGAGCGGTCTCATTTGTCTAACTTTTACAAACTGTGATATTTTTGTATGTTTGTTATAAGGATAATACTAATATGAAATCCTATTTGTAATAAAATATAATTGGATTATATTTGTTTTGCATTTTGATATATATTTTAGTTATAACCGTTTAGCTTTACATCCAAGCTTGAAGACTAAATAATGGACTCTTTCACAATTGAAAAATCTTAATCACTATAAACACCTTTTGATTTTTTGATACTAAGTAGAAAAACATTTCATGTTTTTAATATTACGATCAACGATATGCTTTACAACATCATGAAAGTAAGCAAAACTATATTTGCCAACTACATTGTATTTTGTATATTTTCAGTGGGGCTTTTTTAAACAGGTTGAAAAATTATCACTTGTTATCCTAAATGTCGATTGGACTCAGCCCCTACAAATACCCCCTTTATAAAACAACCAGCACTAGTGTTTTAGTGGAGGACGCCAATGGATTATTATTTTATCCATGCACATGTAAGTATTAGTATATTTCAAATATTGACCCCAATACCGTGTGTAATATTGGTTATCTCAAGTATTGGAAATATTGAAATTGAAATTAATAGTAAAGATATAATTGTTGTTGATATAGATATAGTTATTGATATATCTCGATTTTCACTTTCTTATCCATCCTACTGTGGGTACGTTGTCTGCTTTGTTTTACTACTTTCATTTTGTCGGAAATAATATCTCAAATCATTTGCTGAATAGGCGAAAGAGTAAGAGTGTAAATAGGTTAAGGGCGGTGTCTTAGTTTGAAAATACTATAACACTAAGTGAGAATGTTACTTTAGATTGAGAAAAAAAATTCCAGTCTTTTTACAAGAACGTTTATTCTTGGTACAAAGTTTATTCTTTGTATTCGAAATAATAGAAGTAATTTAATATGATACTTTAATCATTTTTGGTTCATTTACTTTAAGACGTTTTAACATTAATCAATTTGGTTGTGCTAAGCAATTAGCTGCTTTTAGAATGACCCTAGAACAAAGTATACACAGTTAAATAACTTTGGTTGTGATAAACAGAATACTGAATATAGAAATTGTTACCCGTAGACTAGTTACAACTTTAAAATCTGAAAGTGGATTTTGCACGTAGTGGTTATTGGAAGTATCTCCATTCTTTAAAAGTGTAATTAAAAAAAAAAAAGATAGCAAAATGTGCAGTACTAAGAGAGACAACTGAATTGGAAATCACGCGAGATGTTATTTATTTTATGAAAAAAAGCTAATTTTAAGGACCAGATGGAAAACTAAAATTAAGGGAATAACAATTCCGGACATTGGTTAAGGTCAGATTCCATTACCTTCCAATAATTATTTTTCATGTCATATGATATTTTTCTATAGTTTCAATGAAAAATATATTCCATAACCTTATTTATAAGCGTCCAATTGCATTTTGCGTGCTGTTATAAGGAAAATTCAAAATATTCCAATTCCAAAAAATAGCCTGGTAATATACCCAGACTTTTTGGGCATTAACTGGTTTAAATGCAAATAAATAAGGAATAATCTTTCATGGAAAGTTATCTTAAGTTGAGGAACGTCTCGTGTGCCCTTAACGGAGTTGTCGGGGTTGCAAATGTTATCATTGCTTTAGTATTAGCCGCAAACAGCGGTAATGGAATTATGCAAGTTGAAAATAATTCTAGATAAAGAAGAATTTGAAGGAATTGACATGTCATTTTCCGATCCGCCGATATTGCAGGTTTTGTTTTGCGTTTTTAATATCATTTTTAATTCAATTTCTTTTTGCAATAAAAAGAGAGGGTTGAAATGCTCGTCTGCTTTGCTTGTTGCCCGATTCTAATTAGATGATTCTTTTTATAAAATACGTTTTTAATAATCTTAAAATAAAAAGAGAGGCGTTTAGATTCAAACACTATTGAAAACTATTATGTCGAGTGATAATATAACAGAATATATTTTGTATAATTAGAATTATAGAATAATGATTCCCATTAAGATCAATCAATATCCTCAATTTTAGTTAATTTGTTAATAAGTTGGCCCATTACTATAGTGTTCCCTTTCTGATCTCTAAGTCTTATATTTTGATTTCATTCAAAATGTGGCATTCATGTTTCTTTTCTTCAGAAATTAAAATTATGTACGTTTCGTTTAAATAATTCGGACGTGTCTTCTGTCATTTTAACCCCCCCCCCCCCTTTTTTTTTGATTGTTTTAGAAAAACCTGGATAAGTCCTAAAACTAGCTCTCTTCCACATTCACTACTTCATATAAAATTATTTCCGACTGTTGAAACCAATTTTTACAAAAGTGTAACTCTGTTCCCCTTGTGTGTTATGGTTAAAAAAATCTTACAAAAAGCTCACGAAACAAGGTTTCCCCTATCATTTAAGAAAGATTTCCCATTCAACAGAAAAATAGCGCTCGAGAGGAGCAAATTGGAGATGTTCTCTCATTTCAATTAATGGCATATTTTTGTTTTAAATTGATTTTAATGATCAATATCCAATCGTACATTCAGTTTTTTAACTGTAATCAATAGGCGCCTAAAACCTGTGTCTAACATATTTATTATGTTTCTTCTTTCAATAAGATAGCAAGTTTTAAATATAGTATTCTTTATTAAAAGTTATTTATTGTTGGCGTGTAAGCTTTGCTGTTGTTGATGTTTGTTCATAGGACATAAACACAATCAAGTTTTAATATAGTGTATTTGAAAATGACCTGTATGCATTGCATATATAAAGAAATGATTATGCATTAAACAACATTCATTATCCATTCAAATGTGGTGTTACTGTTGTAACAAAGGATGCATTACGTCATCATCATCGCATACGTCAACATCGTCACAACTACTTCCGGTTTTTGAACGGCAGTCACCAATGAGATCTGTTTTACTTCCGGTTTCTTTGCACAGAACACTGTCGGAATGAAGCAGGATGTCCTGGGTACATGTACACGTGGCGTCGTGTCCACGAGTTTCCGGTTCTTTGCACTTCCCACACACCCTGCATAAACTATGCTCAGAGAGCTCCTTATTAAGTGTGTTTTCTTCATTAATACTCCTCTCCCGTTGCAGCTTGTGTTTCACGACTGACTGAGTGTCGGTATCACAGATAACTTTATCGTTATTGTTCACAACCTGTGATTGTTTAATTGACGGTACGTGACCATTGCACATTGCATTATTTTCATTCCTTTTGATTTTGGAAAACACCGAGTGTGGAGTTCTCAGTGCTGAATATGGTTTGATGCTTAGCGTTCTGGGAACATTTGGAATTAGTCCCCTGTCAAACTTTGGCTTATAGCTTGTCTCGGTTACATGCGAAACTTTCTCAAAGTTTGATTCAAACAAACTTTTTCCTTCAGAGTCAGTTTTGTTCTCTTCTATTTTATCGTCTGCATTTTCATTTTTATGATTATCAGAAATTGCTGTTTCATTTGGTTTTGTTACATTTTCACTCACAGAGTGACTGACTTGTTTGAGTGGGCATGCGTGTGTTGCGGAAGTATCCCGAATGTTAGTTTCACCTTCAACGTCTGAATGCGCGATGATTGTTTCAGTGCTTCTGTTTTCCAGTAGGTCATCGCTATTGTTATAGAATAAAACTTTTCTACTGGTTTCTGGCGTTTCCTCCTTTGATTCATCAGGAATGTCATATATAATCCTCTCCACTGTGGTTCCAGAGTCCTCTTCTGGATTAGACTCACAGCGGCGCATGCTCAGTCCTTCTCTCCGTCTCTTCGAGCTAGCCCGGCGCGGTTCTCTTATTGACTTTTTACTACTGTTTCTGCGGATGTACGCACTCTCTTCTTCATTCGGCTCTGAGCACGACTTCGTGCTTTCTCTTCGGTCACAATAAGAATGGCTGTCAGTGTAACTCACTTCTCGTGAAACCTCGTTTATGATCTCGCATGCTGGGGAACACGACACGTGATGATCAATTTCGTCCATGCTATCGAATTCAAAACTGATCGGCGGGGACGAGTTTTCTGACGGTGTGATGTTATTCAACGAGCACTTGGAGTCTTTCTCAGCGGTGTCTATGGAAGAAAAAGACGCATTGTCTATCGGGTCCTGACGCCGCAGAAATCGTTTGATAGCCTTCAGTCTCCCCTTGATGATGGTGGGTGTTCCCGGATCACTGTCCACTGTACTTTGGTGTGAGAGTGACCTTGCCTTTTTGTTTTTCTTGTGAAGGTCGGATGTTCCAGCCACGGTCCAGACTCTGTCAGTGTACCTCAGTGATCTCGTATCCTCCTTGGTTTGGACCCCGGTCTTTCCTTCCCACTCCTCTGATTTACCTCGTCGTAATTTTGGGGTCGCCAGTAGATTCCAGAAACTAGACCCGTTTGACTTGTGTCCTCCTAACGCTCCCAAAGCGAGGCTAGCAAATGAGCCCATTATTCCTTTTCCTGATTTTATTGGCTGTCGAGCTACACACAAACATTACAATTAATTTGACAGATGTATGTAAACTTCAAATAAAATCGTTTGATTTAATTTCTAACATAATTACAAATGAAGAATATTCATTATTAGGAACACACTCACCTATTGTTTGTTGGATCTTCCAGTCTTCTATCCCTTCCGCCAAACAAAGCCTTCGCATTGAATCCAATTGCTCCTAGTATTAAAAAATTCATCAATTTGTAAAAAAGATTTAATATCGACAACTTTGACTTTAACTTTTCTTGCTATGTTTTAGTCATTATCATCTTGGTGAGTTGATAACTAATATATTTTGATGTTAATTTTCTGTAGTTATAAATCAGTGCTATCTGCAATGTTTGGGTTGTCTGATCTTGGATCTGAAGCCACGGTTTCCCAGGCGCCGCGCGCACTGCTCGGCTGCCCTACTAAGTGTTCTTTCTTGTAAGCGGCAAATAAATATCTAAAGCACTTAATAGCATTAATTAATTGATAGGTAAACAATATTCAAAAACCAAAGTTCCAGGGATGTTTTGTGGGTGGCCAGAAGACTTAGAGTCAAATCAATTTCCTTGATATCGTGAGAATGTTTGAAGCGGAATCAATTTCCTTGGTATCAAGACAATATGGACGGTGTCGATAGTGCAAGCCGCCTGTCAATAGAGCAACCGGCGCGCGAAAACTGTCACATTTCAGATGAACTGAAATCTGGCAAATGTATTCTGTTTAGATGTTGTGGTTTGGTAAACAGCATCAGTAATCTTTTAGCTAGGGTTACCTGGGTCAAAACAAATCAATGGCGGCAAGGATTATGCATGGGGTTACCGCAAATATACCGATATATCTTCATTTGATGAAACATGAAAATACAAATTAACCATATTTTTACCCATCATATTGTAAATACAGTGAAGACTCCAAATATTGATTCCGCGTTATTTATTGTAAACAAAAAGAATCAGTACATTTATTGTATAAAGCTGGTGAATCTGTCTGAATTGTTTCGATACTGAGTCCCTAAGGTCACAGTGAAAAAAAATAGCTTTCGTCATTCTAGGTCACCAAGGTGATGCTTTGAATCTAGCAAATGTACCTATAGTTCTAACAGAGTGGGAGAAACATTGATCTCCGGTGATGGTCTGATTGGGGTGTAATCAGCAGGCATTGTCAGGGCGGCCCGACAATGATACAACAATGGTCATGGATTTCGGACATGACCATGGGGACAGCAAGGTACGTAGCAAAACAGAGGTTAATAACTTGTTGTTTACATTTGACTCTGCGATATGCACTAGATGTAGCGAAGACAACAAATATGATGTTGCTTTCATCAGCGATAGAACATGCATGTTGTTTTGAAAAATGTGATAAGCTCACGTGACATTGTGAAACTTACTGAATACTTGTCTTTATCTTGACGAAGCTGTTTGTTTTCTTGTTCTACTTTCTTTTTCTGTGTGTACAGAAGTTTTAACCGGAAGTGTTCATGGTCCCTCACGGCAACTACCAAACCTTAGAAAAAAATCAAACAATTAGGGACATCGTTAAGTATCAAGAAACATTATTCATCATGAAGTTAATATATATCATGGGGAAAAGGCCTAATAGTGCTTGGAATGTCAAATAGGCAGAAAATATATTCCTCGCACAATGATTATAAAACCGAATAAAAACCGTTATAGCACGTTTCTTTTGAGTGCTGATGCCTCTCTTGATAATCATTTATCATATCTCAAGCTGTCATTTGTTACATCGATATCCTACCATCTGTATCTTATATATCAGTTTTAACGAACATAAAAGGCCGATTTTCCTACATTTACCCCGCTACCAATATCTTACCAGCCCACCTCTCAAAGAAAACTAAAAAGATCTTAAAGACCTCAAGAAATTAAAACATTTTTTAAAATTATTTTTAAAGTACCTAAATCTAACAATATACCACCTTTTTATATGCATTTATTTATTTATAATCATAAATATATTTCAAATTTCTACATTTATCATCGTCTTCCTCTGACCCCAGTGATCATGGTTTGAGCTTTTGGTTCGGTAAACTTTGTGAAGAATGCATTTTGAATTTAGTTTATTACAGTAGAGAAACTGCCAAGCGTATTGAACAATTTTTTTGCAATCATACGTTTTCAAAGCTTTGATTGATATTGATTAGTACACAAATATATATGAAAATATAATAGTATATTTTTTATGAATTTAGCTAAGTATAAATTGATAGAAGATCTAATAAAAACACCTCAGTAAAAATAATGTCCTTAGATTCTGGTTGATATTAGTGAGCATGAAATATCACTTAAGATACTTTTTTATCATAATCAATAATATCTCAGCACATGCGTCGATGACATAACATTTGCTGATTAAAAGTTCCGGTCGTTCGATTTTGCATCTTCGGTTCTTTGTATTACAGACGATGACGTGTTTTTGTGATATTTTGATCTCCTTGATTGATAAGGTACTTCTGGGTCACGTGGAGGATACCACATTACGTCATTGGAGTCTTTGAAGTTTGGTGTAAATTTCTGATACACTGTACTGGTTAACAAAAAGTGACTAAGTAGTACGTGATCAAAATACTTACTATTAACCACTCGAATAACTCCCCATGGTAACATAAATGCCAGGATGAAAACAAAATCTTGAATATCATCGGCTGCCATTCCGTTCACAAAGACAAAGTCTACGGTGAAAGAGGCCAGCACAATACACGCGTCAAAAACCTGCAAAATGTAAAACATCAGACTTACATTCAAATGGCGGAGCAGCCAAAGCGAAAACATTTTATAAGATTTAAAAACTATTAGCGTCTGGTAAAAAGGGGAATGGGTTAGCAAATAAATGGTGCATTGCATGTACTATTTCAGTATATATATATATATACACATATTCTTTTTCAGAGAATCGCACATTCAAGGAGGGAGGTTGGACGGTAAAGTATTAACGATCTCCATACGGACCTCGCTATATTATTCCTGGCCCAATGATCATTAAAATTGTCTTATTCTTAAGCTTGAGTTTCTACACTATCTTACAGTTTTATCACAAAAAACACCTAAAATTTTTGACACTCTTTTAAGGAATATTTCCCCTGTTATCTTTTTAACAATAAAGTTCATGGTAAATGGGCATTTCACGACTGATTGAAATTTTTTCTGGACTCAGATTTTATCTGCAGTGGAAAACATTTGAGTGCCAATGGTTTTTTTCTAGTGTAGTAACGCACTTAAATAGAGAGAGTTAACAGATTGACAGAGAGAACGTACAGACTGTAAATAACATTGCCATTCTGTTTACAGATTACATGTAATTGATGCTGATAAGGGATATATCTATATTAAATTTTCATTTAGAGCGTGTAAAATCTGTAAATGGGGAGACATTTTACTATATAACAAATTGTGAACAGAAGAATCTTGAAAAATTTGAATTTCTTTTTTATATGATGGCAATACCATAGAAACACTGTAAATACAAGAATGAATCCTGATAATTTTCTCACCTCCAGCTTCTGATTAAAGAAATGTTTGCCAAAGCAGACGACCTTCAGAGACGTCTGAAATGAATGGAGAAAATGGAATGAAAAAAAAAAATCAACATAATTCAAAGCTGAATGTAGTTACAGAAAGGATGGGAAAGAAAAGTGCACAAATGTAAATCGCGATGATAAAGGGCTTCTTTATCGAGTCACTATCAGCTTGTGATGAAAACCCTTATCCATAATGTAAACAGTTTCAATGGTTTTACACAAAAATGTTACAAAACAACGCATTTAGTAACCATTAAACGGTAGCGGAAGTGTTAACAATGTAGAGGAAGTGTCGTGTATTTCTGAGCACTGCGTCGCCACGTCATCTCTGCTTTATGTGTTATCAGTTTTGATCAACATTTAATGGGAAGATTTTACCATATTGTTTTTTCTTTATTCATGACAAATCCGCAAATCCATTTGGAGTAGTAGTTATTTTGACATGCCCGTTAATTCCCAAGTGTGACTGTAGTCTATGCTGAGTGTTTTATAAATCTCAGTGGCTGTTATAACTAATATCATCATTGAGTCCTGGTTCTAAGGATCACAACAGAGATATCATACTGATTCATTACAATAATGTGTATTGTTTTTTCTTGTTTTCCCATGTTGTTCTAATGAAATCCAATATTGACAGTCTCATTTTCTGCGGACAGGGCATACAGAATAAACCAATCAAGTTCTAAGTTTCTAACAAATAGCACAGCTAATATGCTATGTCTGCAATAAATCTTTTTTATTATGGATTTTTTCTATCACTATGATTAATTTAGACATTTCTTTTGATTTATTTCCCCTTTTCATTGTAAAGGCGATATTGTAAATGTCTTTGCTAAAACTAAAGCTAGATTGTAACACAATATAAATCTTCCAGGTTCCCAATTTGGTTTTTAACCTTATTTTGAACTACATGTATGTTGTATAGTTTTCTTCATTTTCATTTTCACTTTCTGAAAAAACATATTTAGCAAGATTTCTCCTCACAATACAAATGACGTCATAGCTATCATTACCTCAGTAAGTAGGACAACGACTATAAAAAGACTGAGGCCGTGGAAGGCGCTGGCCAGGCTCTCCTCCAAACTGTTCTCCTGGACCTGAATTTTCGGAACCACTGACCCCGGGTCATCACCAATAGACCTTCGGGTCCTGCCCTTGGTTTGGACTCTCCCCAAACTCCCCCGCGTGCGGTCTGGTTTACTGTCAGATAGGTCCGTTCCCTGGACCCCGGGGGTGGTCTGAATGGAATCGTCTCTGTATTTAGTCCTGTTGTTGGTGTTGGTGTTGTTATTTTTGGCATACCACGTGAGTTTTCCCTGGAGGACCGTGTGGTAGGCCCTCTGTAGGCCGAGTCTGGAGTCCTCCACTCGAAACCTCTCTGGATACCTGTAGGACAGGTTCTGTTGGAATGTAAGGGACATCGTCTCTGTGTCTGTTATTATATCTGGAAGTACAACACGAGATTGTGTTGAAACAGGGACATATCATCTTTTTCCATTTCAATATTATTTGGTAATCTGTCTGTTTTAACTAAACCGTTTGTTATGCTTTTTTGTGCGTAATTATGATTTCAATCCGTTATATCTTAACGCACTCATTGAAAACATTTTACTGTTTTTACTTTATTTATGTCTGACAGTTGACCTACTTTTGACGTGATGGAGGTCAAGGACGAGTTCACCGAGAACAAGGGCACAATCCACGATGTTTAACAGAACAATCATAAGCAGGACATATTTACTACGAAGCACTTTGCTGCCTTTGTACCGCCACCTGTAAAAGATGAATGGAGAGTTAAAATCGAACACCCTCGTCTGAAAATTCTTAGCCATTATTGTCAGAATGAGTAACACATATAACATGAATAAGACGCAGCAAAGATCCCTTAGCCGGAAAATGAAACCAGTAATCTGACTTTGTTTTTCATGCACTTTTGTTTGAAATCCATTGAAAAAGAACGAACAAACATTTCAACACATAGATTAATGTGATTTCTTTCGTTTGAGGAACGAATTAGACAGAAATCAATTTCTACTTGGTAATTGTAATGAATGTATTCCGGAAATATAAAGTTTTCAATTCGAATACCTTTACAGGTATGTTCAGTCATGCGGTTCAATAGAACCGGTTTTCTGTATAGTAGTTTGTTAAAGCCTTTGTTAAAGGACGACACGTAGAGCTAGAAACACGTTTAAAATTTGAATAATTTCAGTTTCATGAGTCCAACTTTTAAGGTGGCTCACTACACCTTGAAATATTTTCTCAAATAAGCAGAAAATTTCTTGATTATGATAGATATCATAATGGATAAGAAGTATTTAAATCAAATAGGCAAAAAATTGTGCAATTTTGGATGAAAAATTACATTTTCGAAAATTTAATTCAGTAAACATGAACAAAAGCTCCAGCCAGATTCGAACTCCTGATCTGCGGTTCAGTAGCCCAATACTTTAACCACTGAGCTACAACGATATACATCCTAAACGAACGATATAAACAGTTTAACAAACATTTAAATCGCCATCTTGTGACGTAGTGTCTTAAAAAGTATAAGTCTAGGTGTAGTGAGGTACCTTAATTTCATGTTGATATTTAATAGTACATTGTATATATTTTAGTATATACATTAAAGCTGCTGCGTGTCGTTGCTAGTCCATTTAATGTGTTGCTGTTTTATTACTGATCTAGTATCAGAATGGGTTTTAAAGGAGAAAATATTCATCTTCACTTTGCAAACTATGCAGTACTGATTATGCTTCTGACTGCGATGAACACCCAACAGGTTAGTTGCAGAAGTGTAGCTCCATGTCTGTCAACTCGAATTTTCCTGTGGAGCTACAGTTCGGCAGTTATTAGAAGGTGTACTCGTACAAAGTAGGGATGTGCCGGATATTTTTCCTACGACATTTCAAAGCTAAAACGTGTCTCAAGAAAAAAAAATGTACAGCTATAAGATTATGGAGGGTAATTGTGTTAAAAAATCCAGACCTGTAAACTTGTAAATTCAAATATGCAATCGTGTTGGTGTGTGAGTCTGGGTATGAATGTTTGTGATTCTGTTCGTGTAAACCTGTAAAAACTCTGGCATAAACACTTTATGATTTGACTCAGTTCCTTCGTATGATGCTCATTTTGCAGCTTAATTGTTTTTGTTAGTTAATTTAACCTTCAACTTTGCACATTTTTAATCCATAGTTTCTGCATTTGTATCTTCGTCCTCGGAATTATCCGATATAACACAGTTGACATGTTACAAATCGACAAATGTAAAGTCTACAAGTTTGTCGAATTTTGACATGACCTTATATGGCAAATGCTCGCTGCGGGAAAAGGCATGCCGTAATCGCCGGAATGGACTAAAATAAACGTAAAATTCAGGTAAACTGTTCTAATGAATGATATTTTCTTTAGATCAAAAATATTATTTTTATAAAAAGATATTGAGGTATGATTGAAACTGGACCAAACAGGAAGAGGTGAATGTTTGTAAAAATCGGTGCCGGTGTGACGAATGCGCTAGTTTCTGTAATATAATTTCCATGGACACTGGTACATTTAATATACGATAAGGGTTAACTTTTACTAAAAAAGAAATGCCTAATATCTATTTTAATATCGCTAAAATAATTTGACATGTAATTTAAACTGAAAAATATAAAGTTGAATACGTATTCTAATCTAGAAATGAGACAGATCAAGAAATTTCATAGGGGGTGAATATATTTTGTGCGGCATGGGGTTTGGAGATCGCCATGAGGCCCATATAGCTTCATTGCTTACCTAAATATTAAGAATTTGAGAGTGAATTTTATATTCCTCATTTCTTTCGAATTAAATGACTTGCAAAATAATTTGGTAATTTTTCGCGAAAAAATGTATGTATCTTTATATTTTTTCAAATATCAAAATGACTTTATTGTGCAAGTGCATGATATATAATAAAACAATCTGAAACTGTTATAGAAGAAGTTTTATTATCATTACTTAAAGTTCAAAATGTTGTCAAAAATTGAAAGGTTCTGAAGAAATAAAAAAGGGATACTATTATGTTTATGTTTTTATAATTATATTTTTTTTTCGAAAATCGAATTTCTGAAATTAAGGAACGGGTGGGTTAAACAGATTTAATTCCTATATGAACTGGTAGAGTTTTAATTATAAAATCTTATAAATATATACTGTATTGACAGTAATTTTACAAAACTAAGTAGCTGCTTTATGGTAATCAGTACATGTTCACAAGTGGCTGTAAAGCTGTAAAGCTTTCCGGAAAATTTTGATTAACCAACTTCACTGAGTGTGTCTGGATTGTTTCGACATTCAGGACGCCTGGTAATAATTGCTTGATATTAAAACATTTTTGCCAATTAATTTTTACCTTCTTTTTCTATATATTACCGACGAAATAAAATATTTTGTTGTAATTTATACACATTTTAATTTTACAACAGTTAACCTTATCTTTGGATTTTTTTTTTATTTAAAGGGGAGAGGTGCCGTTACTCATGTCTCATCTAAATCAAAATCTTAAAACTACTGTTTTCAGATAGTTAGGTTTTCTTATCAATAACTCAGTTTTTTTAAATAATCAGCAGACCGACCCCCGTGATTTTTTTCTACTTCGGGGGTGGGGTGTGGGGGCTCTTGTCCCAACATTGTGGTAGCGATAAGGATGCTTTTGGTAATATTTTCTTTATTCAGCCGAGTTCTAAGTATACTTAAACAATTTGTTACATGTACTTTAAGATAATAGACATTTAAACAGAGCATGATATGTAAAATTTTCCAGATCTAAGATACATGTATCTGATGCCGATTGAATTCTTCACTCGCATCTTTTCTGGATTCTCTTGATATAATGGACACCGAGCTCATAATTTATTGTTCGAAAAATCGTACTTCCTAAAAATTTGTTGTTATTCAGAGATAATATGATGATATGTAATATTTTTTGTTTATTCTGTGCCCATTCCGGCAATTACGGCAGGCCTTTTCCTGCAGCTGTGACGTCACTGTTTCCATAGATGGTCATGTCAAAATTCGACAAACTTGTTGCTAGCGCTCTCGAGCGCTAGCAACTACGTTAGTCTTTTTCACTGGAATACGCATGCTCGACTCCATAGTATGGGATTCTGGGAATACTGTACTACTGTAGATAAACTGTATTTCATTTTATCATTTCACATGATTGTAAATGTCAAAAAGTAACAGTAGCTTAGGTCTTATGATGCAAAAAATTATCTTAAATATTATATTAAAAAGCTTAACGACCTTCACTGAGCTCGGAAAACAACCTCGGATATGTTTTCCGAGCTTGCCGGAAAGGCCCGAGAAGATACGATTGCTACAAAACAGTGCCAATGGTTCTTGAAAATTTTCACCTCGAAATTGTAATTACAGTAGATACATAATGATTAAGACACAGTCAATAAGCTATGCCATTGCCAATGTGAAGCCCACTCTAGATTCACAATTCTAAATTGAGACCTCACTCCAGCACAGTTCCAGTACACCACTGTGCCTTCCTATTGTTAATTAATCGATTCAGAAATTTAAACCAATGTTTTAGAAATCTGCTTCTGTGTTTTATGATGGCTACAGCGCTAGCTCACCAATCTTTTTAAAAGATAAGCTTGTAGACTTTACATTTGTCAATTTGTAACATGTCAACTATGCTATTTCAGAAAACGGAGATATAAATGCAGAGACTACCAATGGAAAATGCGTATTAGAGTGACAGGTTACATGTAAATTACAAACAGCATTTTATAGTTGCAAATGTACATCTGTAGGAAGAATTACATTGAATGTCTGCGGAGTCAACTTTAGAGTGTTTGTCCGAGTTTCATAGATTACACGATGAGAATTACACACATTCATACTCAGGCTCACACACCAACACGATTGCATATTCGGATTTACAAGTTTACATGACTGGATTTTTTAACACGATTACCCTCCATATAAGATAGGTGTAGGCGAATATCGTACCACATTTGATGTATTGACAGCACATAGAAACAGGATACACTTTTAGATATGTTTTTAAGTACATACACATATGAATTCAATGCATATATGATGTGACAAATTTATAAATAATACCATAAGGGTTTGTAACTGCTGGGAACAACATTAAATATGTATTGGCCCTTAAGCGTAACATTCAATAAGACTCGAGACGGTTTCCCTTCATCAACCTCTAAATGTCCTTGACATTCATTTTCTTGTACTTAATAAGGTCATTTCACCGAACTTGACCTTAAGGATAGAGGAATGACATTCATTAATAAAACCCGAGACGATTAGTCTTCACTTTGTACTGGAGTCACTGAACTATCACGCCCCGGGTATGTAAGCGTCTTATTAACATCGATTAGTTCTCTGTCATTGCAGAGCAATAACGTTGATCCAAATGACTTTAGAAACCATGCACTGTATAAGACATTTCTGCAGAATTATTTTTTATTATGATATGAAAACTTTAAAGAATAGGAATTTAGTTTTAAATAAAAAAACACATTCAATAATATTTTCTGTTTAGGTTGTTAATGAATTCATTTAATTAAGAGGTAACGTAAATTTTCCCATTAAGACGTATGCTAAATCGTTCCGTGCTCCTAATATGAAGACCCAGTAAGTGACATTAATGGGACAAATCGTTTGTCATCGATCGGCAAAGACAACTGACAAATAACTTTCATACAGTACATGACTGCTGGTACACTTAATTTGTTTTAGGTCTTTTTAACCGGCTTAGCGCCCAATTCTTCGTCATATTCAATCAACTCTCGCATACTTAGACCGCTCCAGTCGGGGACCGATGCTGACAGGCCGCGGGTCTGGAGATAATGGACCGGAATGATATTTATTAAAGCTGCAGCGAACAGCGGCCAAATGGTCTGACGATATTGTTTGGTTGTCAGCGCCATTAAAGGGCAGCTTTTCTTTGTTTAACTCAGATATAGATTTAATTTTGAATCTCTCTCTCTCTCTCTCTCTCTCTCTCTCTCTCTCTCTCTCTCTCT
>WFKH01011801.1:3192027-3204544 GCA_016163765.1 Magallana hongkongensis
TCTCTCTCTCTCTCTCTCTCTCTCTCTCTCTCTCTCTCTCTCTCTCTCCTCGATGTCTAGACATTTGGTCAATTAATAGCGATTTCCTTACGACCATATGCTTATCCTAGACCCTTAATCTCAAATCAACTGATAACTGAAGATTAACATCAATCAGGAATTCACCTCGAAATGCTCCCATTTGTTGAAATATTGTCGACAGGGCAAAAGAAGGCGAGTAGTCAATAATGCAGATGATTATTGTTAGAACGAATATTAGACGAAACCTTTAGAGAACTGATCCAGCTTGAAAAACTCAATTTTTCGAAATTTCTAAATAAAAATCTTTTAGACTATTAGACAAAACAACCTTAGCTCATTCAATATACACATTTTGTCTATCAATGGCGCATATATAAATTCTGCTGTGGCGGAACACTTCGACCAAAGGTAAATGTTTGCTGGAGATACCTCTCCAAGAATAGTTTTGTTGTAGACAGGAGCTTGTTTTCACGTTCGTTTACTTTAAATGATTGTACATGCTTTACAGTCAATTAACGTTTGTTTACATTTCTTATAGTGACCACGTGCTGGGCATGCGCATTAACATCAAGATGGAACTGTTTTAACACTGGTATTGTGTAAATCGGGAAATCTGAAGTGAGCTACTTTGTAAAATCTCACCATCAGTGGTTTATCGGAGTAAACAACAAGTCGTAAACAGGAAATAAATTTCCCAAGTTTTCGACTTTAAAAGCAAGCTATAATGAAGTAATTCAAAACCATTTTTGATATTGATACTTGTGTAGTTGAGTAAATGAGATTTGAAGTAAGGACCTCACCTTCAACTTGACCTTTCTTTGGTAACATTAAACTGATGCTGACAATGTTATTTTATTCAATAAACATAAAACCGGAATTCTTTTATTTTCTCTCCGTTGAAATTCGTCATATTCATTTTTTTTAAACCCCTGACAAATAAAACGCTGAAACTGAAAACATCATTTATTTGTTTATATCAGAATGGAAATGGAACCTATCAACAACTGCAAACAAAGAACCCCCACCACCATAAAGAAACTCAAAATCAAGACGAGTTGCATTAAAACAATAAGAACCTGTGAATTATTGGATTACAGTTTTCGCAATATCAAAACAAGAAAGAATTCAATGACGAAGAATGGTCTATAAGGGCCGCGTGATACTGACGTTACTGTACAGGAACTTTCTTGGAGTTTGTTTATTTAATAACAATTGCTTCTCGTGTAAACATCGTTATAGAGGATAAACAAAACAGATGAAGAAGATTAGATATATAGGGTACAGAATTACAATCAATTACGGGAGTGGCCAGTTTTGTAGCCTGCGCGAAAATTATGTAATAGATGCACGTGCACTGCCAGGCGCGGGACCAGAACATTTCTACTTTTTTTTTATACATTGAACAAAGTAAATAATTAAATACAAAAACATTATAACAGAATAAACTTTCAATCGGTAAAAATAACAAGAATGATATGCTTAAAATATATTTCCTCCACATTGCGTTCACTATTTTTAAGTACGGATAATATTCTCTCATTAGCCAGAAAAAGGCAGAAGAACATATATTTTTATATGTTTGTCTACATTCACGTTAAATGCATTAGTTTAAGAAATATTTTATGCATAATATGTACATAAGTATATGCAGTGAACATGGATTAAACAGCAGGCAAAGTAGCCTATATCAGTTCTTTCCATTAGAGATCAAGGCACAGAGATAACAATAGTATATGTTTGTAGTTTTACAGAGACCTTTTAAACTAATCTATAAAGACTTAACAGAATGTATTATTATAAATTATTATTATAAAATTTATATAGATGTAGAAGTGTTAGATAAAAATGAAAGAAAAATAACAATCAGTTACAGTTAAAAAATAAAGGAAGGAAAAATGGAGAGAGAAAAAAAAGGAAAAAATGTAAAATAGGGTCAGCAATAGTATGTGTACATGTAAGTTTAGGTTACATACAAGCACATATATATTGTTACATGATACAATCTACATTCTAAAATCTTTTTGTGTTTTTTTTTTTAATAAAATGATGAACTTGGTAAAAAAAAGAAAAAAAAGAAAAACAACATATTTTCCTCAAGGGATAGACAACTGTAGCCAAATAATAAAATATTAACATCTGTTGGTATGCCATGATTATTCATATATTCATTTATTTTATTTTCTGTTTATTAAATCGAAAAATTATGGGGTTTTTAATTTATATTTCAATATTTGCATCTGACATACGAGACATTGTATTTTAAGGATAATTGCAGCATTTCTATTTTTACAACAACCTGTCAGATAATCAGAGATACCGGTATTTGATGATCGGTAGTTTTGGCAAAGCCTGCATCAGAATAGCGAAAATTTTCATTTTGATTAAGTACACACTTTGAGGATTTTAAAACATGATTCTAAGAATATGAAATAAACTTGGGGCATCGTTAAATAATGACAATAGATTTTATTTACTTTCATCTCAAGACGTTCAAATATTTCTAACGAGACTGTGTCATGGTGTCAAATGCCAAAATGGCTACAAAACTAAAATAAAAGTCAATCAAGGCTCATATAAAAACTCCCTGAATCCTGCTTTTCTGTTACAGACTACACTAGCTTCTAATTGCAAATCTTGGAGATAAGTTTCTGGTTCATGTACATCAGATACAGTATCTGGTTTTTCAAGATCCACCAATTACATGTATATAAATTGTGCATCTCCTTTAATATTGAAAAGATTTTTTTTTTCAAATAAAAATTGAATTGAGTCAATATGAACATGCTTTTTGCGTCTCTTTATTAAAAGTTCTAATCTATGTACTGTATATATAAAGGGCATACCGTATATGTCCGTTTTTCGAGTCTCACAAAATTTGCGAAAATGGTGTTAACATGTAACCTTTTTAATAAGCGTTTTTGCAATTTAAAAAGTTTTTTCAATAGCAAACAATACCTATATAATTTCTGCGTAGTGTCTTAATTTTGTGTGTGAAAGTGTTCGCAAAAATAA
This sequence comes from Magallana hongkongensis, assembly GCA_016163765.1. Classification (NCBI taxonomy): domain Eukaryota; kingdom Metazoa; phylum Mollusca; class Bivalvia; order Ostreida; family Ostreidae; genus Magallana; species Magallana hongkongensis. The sequence goes on from WFKH01011801.1 coordinate 3,195,061, forward strand.
GATCACCGTGAAATAACCGGAAATAGTAGTAGTTCTAACGAATCATACTTAAAGCATTTGTAGTCGCTTACAGACTCTGTTTCTCCTATATAAAATTGATCCAAATTATCAACTGAGTTCCATTCAGATGATGATATATGCGTTTGTCATGAATCCGGGTAATTTCTCCAGAACAATCAGAAAAAACTTTGACGTGATAAGACGTAGAATTCCGCATATCAGACAGGCACGGCCGGGCTATGCCAGCATCTGTCGGGATACTTATAACAAGTGCTCCAAGACTTCAAACATCCGAACAAAACATCGTCTTAGCTTTTCCTAACGACCCTGGTTATCTGATAAATGGAAGTGGACACCAATCTTCAGAGCGTAAAGTTATCTATTAAGTTTTTTTTTATATATCAATCTTAATCAGATCCTATTTTAGGCAAACTTGTTCTTTTGCGATGCATGACAGAGTGTAATATTATTACATGTTTATGGACATGGAAATATAGAAATTCATTTTTTAATAAAGTAAATAATAGCCCATTATTTGAAAACGTCGTACGTATTTGCTACGTACATGACCCCTATTCTGTAGAATTGTCTACCGAAGTAGATTCGCTGGCCTGAGTACAATGGGGCCTTCACAGTAATTCTTGTCTTAAATCTCCCTTAAACTAACCCGAGAGAATAGAATTGGAATCTTCTACATCATTTTAGTGAAGTATTTTCGGCTATACAGTAGATTTTGACACATCGGAATAAAAACTCCTTTTTTTGTATGTTTTTGCAGTGATTTTTAGAAGAGGAGATTTACTGATATGGTTATTTTAGAACCTCTCTTAAATGTGCTGTGCAATTTGCATTCGATCATAAACCCAATTCAACGGTTGTAAAGAAATTTGTTATTTCAAAGAGAGTGTAAAAGAGAAAAAAAATTTGTAATTGTAATGAAGAAAAACAAGTCCGTTGAGAATATTGGTAGACATTTAGATGAATTTAGTTTATCGAGCCAGTCGAGTTTAGATGAAACGCACATCATAATGAGAAGGGGTTAATGTGGATCAGTGGAAAATGAGAGATCGATTGAAGAAGTTTTGTTTTGAGTTCTTTTTATAATATTCGTGACCTCACAAAACTTCACAAGTCTATGCTGTTTCTATTTTCATTCCTCGCTATAAATAAGTACTTATTTCGAATAGGTTTATACAATAATTTGTTGTTTTTTATTTTTACTTTCTTAATTGCGGCTTCGATCTTTATCAACGTCAATGCAACGTATAAAATTTAGTTGGTAGTCCTTCTATAGCTAATTTATAACTGAACTTTACGTTTAGTAATACCTATGTACAAAATGAATTCACGATTGGGTGCAAAAAAGAATAGCTCTTTTTGTTAATTTACACGAATTTTGTTTACCTGAGGAGGTAATTAAAGGTATTTATTCACAGGTTGTTGCAATTACGAGTTCGTGCTAGAAACTCATCGATACACATCGACACGCATTTTACTTGATACCTCTGATTGGCATCAAAATCTACAGGAGGGTACAAAATCAGATTCCAATTCGATAAATAAACACATTCCTGGCGGTAATCGTAGAAGCTGCTTTTGCTGGCGGGATTCGGTTTTGTGGAGTGTTGGTCGCGTGTTGGGGAGATAGGGGCTGCCATATGATAGTGAAGTACAGAGGTGTCGAGAAGAGGTACACGATTAAGGGCCTACAATTACGCTTAAAACATTCGTAATTACCACGAAATTCCAGTAATTGGTCTTGTGTGCTTCCATTATCCAATCTATTAAAAACTAATATAAAAAGATCACGACTTCTGGGATTGTATGAGCAAATTATCAACTAGTAAACCTATTTAAAATGATGGAAATTAACGGTTTTGAATAATTCATTTGAGTGCGATTTATATGTTATGAAAAGTCGAAGAAACTACATTATTACGCCATTCTGTTATCTTTAGTATTTGATAAATAACACTTCTTCACAGAAAATTCCTAGTTCTTGTTGAAAATTTTCCTTTTTGATAGATTTGGAAACAATAGAAAGGTTTTTTTACCATGTACAACAAGTACAATTGGTATATTTACACTAGGTGTTCTATTCTACAATAAGAATGAATAGTTTAACATTTTCTTTAAATTAAATGAAAAAATATGATAGTTGTGTGAAAATTTTAGGTAAATAAAAATCTAAAGAATTGTTCCTTGACTTTGAACAAAATCGTTCACCAAATGGGCAAAGCGTTAATAACATTATTCAATGGGTAAGATGATTGGGTTTGAAATTTTAAGTGAAATCAAATTATGACAAGTATCTGTCCTCCTGATCTAATTCAAATTGCTCTCTATTCTTCAATATGTTAAAATTAGAAAATAAACACAGATATAATCAATTCATTTGTTGATTATACAACTGCAATTTGAAACGAAAATCTGGTAAAGATAATCTATGCCATCAGTCGTTAAATCAGTTTGATTTGCCATTAAAATTACAGAAGAAATGATCATATTACTTGAACATTACACAAGTTTTGTAACTCCGGAATGGGATGTCATACTTATTAGGCGCTCAGCGAATGACGTACGAATATTCTACAAGGACTTGTAGAAGGGTGAGATCTAAGTCTCAAGGGACAGGGTCCTTCAATACATTGTCACACCATGTATCGATTTGATGATATTCAAATACCAACTATTCAACAATTATCAAAGTTGCCAAGATGACAAAATGAATTTGCAAAACCCCTTATAGCATGATTTATTGACCCAATTCTCTCTCTCTCTCTCTCTCTCTCTCTCTCTCTCTCTCTCTCTCTTACTCACCTGGCAAATCCTGCAGTTGCAACAGTTTGTTTTTCCCGCTGTATCTCGGCCTCGAGCTCGTCCTCCAATCCGTCGATGGCGGAGCTGGCTTGACCACTGGAGTACGCCTTTACGAAAGTCAGCGAACCAGCGGCCAGTTTCTGGAAAGATTAAAATAAAACTCATCCCTAAGGTGACACTTAGTCACAAGTTTGAAATTTGATGTAAATTCTTGTATCTATTTTGTTGTTGTAACATATGTATGGAAACTTTAAGGGTTTTTTTTTTTCAAAATACCCCCTCCCCACCACCTTAAAAACTAGCACCCCCCAACCCCCCAAGAAAAAAGAAATAAAATAAGAACATTAAAATACCACAAACGCAGAGAAATTCAGAAAGGAAACCCTAATAGAAAAACGTAGAAAAACAAACTGAAGGAACAGGGACCATGATGATTAAGTAATTATTATTAATAATTGACAAACAATAATGTTTGTCTGTACAGTTTTCGAAACGCAATTTGTCTTTGAGAAAACATTTCCTGCCCTGACTCCTTATCTAGTATCTCTATAGGTGTCAAAGATGGCGCCTTGACCGGAAGTTGCACACGAGCTCCCTCTTGGCGCCAAAACTGTGACCTGTCAGTGACTCGTTAGCCGATGTATTAATCGGATTGGAAACAGCATTAAGGTTTAATCAGCGATGTCTAGGGACTTTTAATTTTATTGCGACCTTCCCTCTAGTGTTCTTTCTTTCTGCGGATGTTGAAGGCTAAGAAATGCAGCCAATATCAGCTGCGCAATGACGGGACGAAGGCATAGGACATAAATGACTGCAGCCCATTAATATACCACTTAGCAAAACCAGCAAATCTAACCCAATGAAATGACGTCAAGGGTTTGCATTCACCGTTAACTCGCGTACAAATGCTTGGTTATCCAGATAAAATACAATTGAATCTCGATGTGTAGAATTTTTAAATACGATAAACATTACAATAAGTATTATGTTCCCAAATGTAACGCCGGTGTAATTTATTTTTTTAATTAACAAACAAATATAAAATTTCTTTTTCTAGAAACTTCTACGTAAAAAAAAAAGAAACACGAATAAAGTATAACCTAAAAATAAGACAACGCTAGATACATGTACAAATGTTTATATTAAATCTGCCAAGGGTTTTTAGAGAGAGAAATGCACGTGTTTTTAGCATCTGTTGTAAATTCTAGACTTTGAAAAAACCTCTTTATCGGAGATAGAAAAACGGCAATCTCTTATTAAAACATGTTTTATCATATTTCTGTCATTTTATAATATATTGTTTATTAGGGCGTGAGTTAATTAAAGTGTTATAGAACTAATCAACATAAACAACAGCTATGTAGAACATTATTATAAGTGTACATGAACAAAGATAGAGTAAACAATTACAAGTACTCCAAATCTTGAACACCTTGTCTTGAAGAAAAATATACATGTAATAACAATGACTTTATTGGTCAATGGTATTGTAAATCAATCAATGCTTAAGTTCGAAAATCAACATCAATATACTTTTAAAAAAAATTGTCGATCTTTCTAAACAAAAATTGATTTTACAATTGCCCTTCTAAACCCGTTTCTCCCATCAAGAAATGGACCGGGGGTGGGGCATAATATAGAATAATTGAGGAATCGATTATTGGTATCAACAAGTTCTATCCGGGAATTAACACGCCAACATCTGTCGCGTTCCACCGTTCTGTTGAAGCTTATTTCAAATTTCCGCTAGAAGCTTATCAATGATTTTCAGAAACGCATTCACCACATCAATTTCTTCTTTTTTCACTTAAGTATCTAATTATTCATAAATCATTATCTCATAGTTCCTCTTTTTTTGTAAGAACTTCTCGAAAAGAAGCTTTTATAAAAACACACATATTTCATATACTTAAATCATCGGTATAGATAGGAATATTTTTTCTTGCGATAATATCTATGTAAAGATTTAATTTTTATTTTAATTCTTCGTTGAAACATTGAAAAAAAAGAAAGAAGAGAAAAATTCTGTTCACATCATGGTGAAATTTTAAAATCAAAAAAAAAAAAAAAAAGAAGAGAAGAATATTTACCTTTAGGCTGCTCCCCTCTCTTGCTTTGCCTCGGCCCATAGAAATCCACCGTTTGCTCATTTTTTGTGATTTTTTAAATTAATAATTATTCCAATTGAACAGTCAGTGTGTGTTTATTGGGACTGAATCGGTGCCCCTCCACAACACTTTCAGTAATCCCCTCAAGTAATTACCATCATCCCCCAATGTTTGGCCATCTTCGCCGCTTTTGTTTATATATTGAAGGAAAAGTATAATACTGTGACGGTTAGCCTCGAAATAAAGAAAAACAGGGTTAGATGGATTAGCTGTTTTAGCGGACTTATCTCAAAAATCAAGTTGTGATAAGGCACACGTGCACGCGCTGAGTACGAATTTCTGTCTTGTCTGTTTGTCCAATAGAAGTGAATGATTTCTCTGACAGGAGTTCGCGAAATCGATAGAATTAAGGCACCAGGACAGGGCCGCGCTATTGATGATGAAACTGCTGAAGTTTGAGAAGTGATCCGAAACTCTTAAACCCCGTGAGAGTCTTTGGCACATATAAATCATATTCCCTTCAGGAAACTTTACAGGAAGAATTCCATATTTCACACACCTTTGTAAGTGATCGAATGGTCGTTAACCTGGGAAGGCGTTCTCTGTAGGGGATTATTGTCTTCTATAAGTTTTCTATCGTCATTATTAGTTTCATTTTACATGCAAGTCATATTGTTTACAGAAATAAATCAACTTGAATTGATTTATATACATAGAGTATATAATTATGCATAAACGGACAACGGCACTGTTATATTGCATCAAACGTTCTTCTCTGTAACACTATACATGCTAAAGAATTTTTGGTTTTAGTTATACCATGTTCTGGAGAATTTTCAGCAATTTTGTTTTCTTGCCATGGTTAAGATCTAGTGGTTCTTTATATGAGGAAGAACCTTACGACTTATTGGAGATGTCCAGTCAAACAATGGAGGATGGGCGACCTGGAAATTTATCGTTCATCGGTTGCCAATCCTTAATTTCCATGGCTATACATGGTTTTTAGCACCTCTGAATGACTTCATACTATATATACTAAATATGAAGATCTTAGGTTCGTCGATGCTATAAATATTATTCAATCCTCATGTATAAATGTCATTTTCTTGTAAGTTCAACCAAACGTTTACCAACTTACTCATAACCTCAGCTCCATTTCATTCAATTCGTTTTCAATTTCATTATTTGAATTTAAACATAAAGAAATATAATAAACAGGTTCTGACTGGTTTTGCTCACTATATTTTACAAAACATCATCAAGGTGTCAAAAAACGGGTTGAAAATATGTACTTTTATATAGATATAAGATATAAGATTGCTCTTTATCTTCTCGCAGTTGATATACTCTCCGTTGCACCTGTACCTCTGTCGATGATATGGTGTTGTGTATAGACACACAATTCCTATAGAACTTGTGGGAGTGTTGATAATGAGAGGAGAGAGGATCACTTGTCATCACCCCCACCCCCTACCTGAGGTCATCCAGTTCTAGCTGGGGCTGTATGCCGGGCCAGGAGAACTATATTCATGATAGGTGTATTCGTTTCATAAGTTCCTCGGGCAATACTCGTTCCGCATTATATGAATTATAGGTGAATATTTTCGCGAGCATTGTACTTAATTACTATAAGAAGCGAAACCTGACGCTTTCTTTATGCCAGGTCATGTATTTGGACGTTTTCATCATCAACCGTTCCGCGCGGTTATGGCGTTTCACAGTATTACACAGACCAATTCCGTCATTCTCTCGCTCTAATTATCTTTCTGAGGTAGTCAATTTAAGATTCGGTGATTCGTTGCATAAGTGATAATGAACAGAAATTCAAAACAACAACTATTGTATCCAATTCTGCTGCATCAACTACAATGAAATCAAATTCCTAAAGTACGCGTGTTCGCGTGGACGTTCTCGAGCAACAATTTTCGTTAGCTAGTGCTAATGAATTTGTCAAAGTGTAGGCAGTCATTCATCACAATGTGCTGTATCAGTGCTGCTGTACAGTCTTACATTGATTAACGAGTTGACTTAGTTCAAAATTTACACACCTCGTACTTTGCACCTACCAATTTCTGACAAAACAAGGATTTTTAGAAAAATAAAAGTTAAATTCCATCTGATAAGAAGCATTTCTTCAAGCCCCGTTAAATATGAAATATCACAGAAATTCCGGTACTGTAGATTTGTTTATAATTAGGTGGTGAAATCTGTGATGAATGTTTAATTAAATAAAGAGGGATTGACGGGGCGTTCTCTCTGGGTTCACCAGTACAGTGTTGTCATAGCACGGACACCTGTGCTGGATCAGACATTATTGGAAACACATTCCTGTACATTTTAACGGGTCACGCTTCAAGAAATCCAAATCCGTTTAAACGCAAAGAAATGCTGGAAACTATTAATGAGATTTCAATATGTAGGAAGTGGTAGCAGAGCGCTCCCAGCTGTGAATGTAACCATTCAATGTGTTGTTCCACAGCTGTGTAAAGTGCACGACGATTAAACATCGATGATGCAAACCCGACCAATTCAATTCAATTCAATTTATTCTCACATTGCAAAAAAAAAAAAAAAATCAAAAACAAACCACAATGAAAAGATAAAGAGTACAAGGTCAAACAATATAAACAAAGAAAGAGGTATCAAACTGGACCGAGGGTTGGCCAAAACCTCGCCACAACATGTTTTGGTTTTATAATGATGTTCTTTTACTTTGACATGCTTTCGTCCTTTATTGATGCTGTTTAAAGGGTTTGTGTATTTAGATTGCAGTATCATCAAGGGAATTTGGGGCTGCTGTCTTATAAATCAAATGAAAACTATGTACATGTATGTAAGCTAAAAAACACTTTTAGCTCACCAGAACCATGATGATGGAACCAAGTGACTGTTGGCGGATAGCTGCTGACCAGTTTACTATCTGGTAGAACTGGTCGCATAGTTTTCAGTGAATTCATTTGTCTCTCTTAAAACTATAGAATGGTATGAGAGGAACTAGAGACTCTTTTCTACATATATATGTTGTCTCTCTTAAAATGATTTGAGAGGAACTAGAGACTTTTCTACATGCATGTATATATAATTATATACAATAAAATGAAATGAGTCAAACTGGGAGTATATAAAAAGAATGTATATCCAATATTTATCAATTTTCGATGTTTTCAATATGTCACGGTATCATACCAGGGAAGACGTAACATCGTGAACAGTAACAATAGTAGAGCGTTATCAGTGTGTTTCAGTTGAATATTGAACGTATAACAAACTTGTATAATTTGTAAATACCACAAATACTTTCATAGATACACAGTTTCATATAAAATTGGCCATAAAACACCAGCTCTTACAAGACCTGCCTGTGCATCTAATTTATGAATATATCTTTTAACAGAAGTGTATGTTTAATGTACAGGGAATTTTGCGTCTTATGATTTCAATTTAAAGATGCATGGTTTTGATTTTTTGACTCCCGTGAGCTATTTTGCCCCGAAGATATTAAAGTCTCTCTGGCTTCGTGCGATTAATTCTGTCGACTGAGGGAATCAAATTACCCAATCAGATGGCGCTTTTCTGTTTTTCTGCAGGATTTCATCGACATAATTATCGTCCAGGGAACAGCATGTAATGGACAAATCCAATCACGGAAAAACGCTACATTTAAAACAGCATCGGCCGCCAATAGGGCTATTATATACGTGATAACTTTGCACTCTGGTTCAGGGGAACTCTGTTTTGTTTCACAGCGGACTGATTTGATACAGTTGCTAACGAGTTATCAAGTCACGTTTATTAAAGCTGTAATGAAGTTTATAAAACAATTATTTTGTATATCAACATGTACTGATGGTGTCGCCCTTGGAATGACGTAGGTACATGTAGATGACGTCTCTTCAGACTCACATCTAGGCAATGAGGCCTTGTTTTAACACTATCTCATGAATAATTACGAGAGAATGCATTGTGCGTAGTTAACGTAGAGTGTTCAAATACTATAATTATTTTTATCATGAAATACGAAATAACACGAGGAACTGCAAGGATTCCATAGAAAATATTTCAGAGAGAGAGAGAGAGAGAGAGAGAGAGAGAGAGAGAGCCTGCTTCCCCAATTCCCACTTTGATTCTTTGGTTTACAATTGCTAAGAATTTACGTTTCACATAGTAATTTTTGGGAGTTGATATTTCAATGAATTCCTCTATGCAGTCACTTGCACCGGAAATGGTGTGGACTTGAGCACTACAGATAATTGAATCCGCATCATAAAATAGTTCTTTGAAAAAATAAGATTGTTACTGTTATTCACTGAAAGCATAATTGGTAATTTAATTTAGAACTATATGTTAATATATTAAACAGAATTGCTTCCTAAAATGAATTAAAATGAAATATTTACAGCCTTTATAATTCACAACAAAGCTAATCAACATTTAGATAATTAAAAAAAGTAACACCACAGGAGTAATGAAACATGCATAAGAAAGAATTGTTTGCATACAGGCTCGGGTAATCATATGAATGTTACATGTATAAGGTTATTCTCGGCGTGGGGGGG
>WFKH01011801.1:3269899-3302467 GCA_016163765.1 Magallana hongkongensis
AAACTTTCAGCCAGTATGCAATTGTATTTTTACAAACAGAAAGTACATTTACATGTATTATATTAATTATATTCGTATTTTGTATGTATTTTAAGATTTTAATCTACTTGTTAATGGGCAAGGTTTTCTGTGCAAGTGATACATGTATAATACACGGTCTGGAAAACAACGCGCTAACCGCTTATCATGTTAGAATATTCGCGAAGCGGTTTATGGCAATTTAAGGTCGCGAGGATATTTTTCAGGTTGACATCAGAGTTAGGTAGATAATATTAAAATAATTAGACTAGTGTTGTTCTCTTATTTAAACCTTATAAGCTTGTTAATAACATAATAATATAATATATAATATAATATATTACTGCTGTATTTAACTCGATACTAAAGAGTTACTATTCTTTACAAGAAATGGAAAGAGGTAATTATTTTGCATCACAAAACATGGGAAACTGTACATGTTATTAAATGCATACAACTCGAATTACTTTGCAAAAAAAAAAAATTTAAAATATTTATGCACACGTATATTAAGTAAGTTTAAGTCGAGATTATTTCCTGTGTATAATGATTAGCAAACTCAGGGTAGAAAACGGTATGCCCTGGGGGTTTTCACACCTGTTCAAGACAAAAGAAAACCTCCAAATTGCGAACTACTTCGTCTAACCGTACAACACCACCCCTTTTCTATCTTACAGAAGGGGTTTCTTGATTTATGAGAGTCGTCGATCCAGATATTCTCTTTTTATGATCGTTATGAGAGAGAGAGAGAGAGAGAGAGAGAGAGGGGAGTAAAATTCCTGATGGTCACTCGTTACACGGATTATCCACATGTCTCATACCTGTGTATTATGTGCGTTCAAGCGTAGAGTGATTTCCTGTCTGTGTGATGGTTTCACACCTTTGTGTAAAACAATTGGGACAAAAGTCAACTACAGTTTACTTTGACAGTCATAAAACGTTGTAGATAAGGGGGGGGGGGTTACGAGAAACGTCATTCGCAACTGATACAACATATGTGTAGAAGCTTTATATTCAACACACATAAAACACACAGAAAATGATATCAATGCCATGTAGTATTTTAAGGGTAAAGTAAAATTTTCATTTTATGTCGTTGATCGTAAGGTAAACCTTCACCGGGTAGCATGTGCTTGTAACGGACTAGGTTAACTGTCTTGAGCATCGAGAACATGCTACAAATTGATATGGAATAAAAATATTTAGAGTCATAAATGTTTAAAATCATTAAAAAATCAGTATTTTTTTCAGTTTTTATCTTGTCCTACATGTAGAAATAATAGCTTTATCCACAGTTACATGAAAACTGTAATGGGTGCAGATGATTCTTTAATTAAAATTTCTCTAAAATAACTAATAAGGAGTTTTGTGCATTTAATATGTAATCATTTAATGTGAAATGAAGCAATACATCGGACATGGCCAGTAAAGAATGACTCTTAATGTTAGGTGGCCGTCTTATTGTCTAATAGCGTACAGGTAAAATTAAATCTCTGATTACCTTGTTCAACGGTAGGTCACACCGCCGCGGTTTAAACATGGCTGCAGCGAGGACCGCGATGAATTAACCACGATGGTGTAACGCGGAAAGGATTAATTAACCGCGGGGGGAGCGCGGTTAAATACGGGATCCGCGTTGACGGTACTGTATTTAAGTAACAGAACACAAAGGGTCATGTACAAAAACAAGTTGTCATCAACCTTATGTATCAATGCTGGTGTTCCTCAAGGGTCAGTATTAGGACCATTATTGTTTCTTACTTACATTAATGATGTAGCAACGAATATGTTATTATTCTGTAGACTTTATGCTGATGATAATTCATTACAGCATTGTGATTTATATACTAAAAACATTGAAATTGTATTGAACCATGATCTGAAAATTCTCAGCGACTGGTCTGACAAGTGGTTATTGAAATTTAAACCGTCCAAAACAAAAGCTGTTTTTTTCACAAAGAAACATGTAGAAGAATTTCCAAGATTATTTTTTCAAGGCTGTCAACTGGACTATGTTTCAACCCACAGACATCTTGGTTTACTTTTTTCTAACGACTTAAGTTGGTCTCAATATATTAATAATATAGTAAATAGTGCATATAAAAAATTAGGACTTTTGAAAAAACTAAAGTTTACTCTAAGTAGAACTAATTTATCACAAATGTATATCACATTTATTAGACCAGTTCTTGAATATGCTTCTGTAGTATGGGACGGTTGTAATATGTTCGACATGGACAGATTAGAAAAAGTTCAATTAAGTGCTGCAAGGATAGTTACTGGGTTACCCATTTTAGCATCTATAGAATCTCTCTATACAGAAACTGGCTGGGAACCTCTTGTCAGTCGACGTAATAAGGCTAAATTAATAGCAATGTTTAAAATTCATACAAATCAAGTACCTGAGTACTTGAGCAACATTATTCCTCCTGTAACAAAAAATGTCTCAAAATATCACACAAGAAATAGCGAAAATTAAATTGTTCCAATCAGCAGATTAGAACTGTATAAAAAATCTTTTGTACCTGACACTATTCGGAAATGGAATTCTCTCAATTTAGAAGTTAGAGAAGCAACGTCTCTCAACATATTCAAGAAAAATATTACTGAAAGTATTCCTCAACCTCCTAAATATTTTTCATTCGGTAAACGCACTATTAATATTTTGCATACCAAATTGAGACACAGCTGTATTTTGAATTATGATCTGTACAGAAGAAACATTATTGAATCACCTAATTGTATTTGTGGTCAAAAGGAGGATGTTTATCACTTTTTCTTTGTGTGCAAGAGTTATATAAATGCTAGAAACAATCTATTTGAAACACTTTTTAATGGGCTTGAAGAAACAATCTTAATTAATTCACATTTGCTTCTTTGGGGTAGTGACAATTTGTCTTATAATACAAACTGCTTTATTTTTTCAGCAGTTCAAAACTTTATAAGAGAGTCTGGAAGATTTAATAATTAATTTTTTCTTGTGTTTGCTATTTCATACTGTATATCAACACTATTTACTGAATATACCCAAATACTTTGTAAATGCATATTTATGGATATAATTATTATAAAGTTAATAACTATAAGTAACATGGAATATCAAAATGACAATTGTGTATATTGTATGTATTATCATTAGGAGAGGAACACGTAAGTTGAAAGAACTTGTTTCCAATCCTCTTGTGTAATTACACAATAAATTATGTTCAAATCAAATCTATATGGAAAGGGGTGCACAATCACGAAAAAATGTCCATTGATGAGCTGTCCGTCCCACTGGTAATATTAATTCTATGTAATACTTGTCTTGCAAGAATTGATACCAACAGAAAGTTACTAAACTATATAATTAAATCTATGCAAAAAAAGCAAAAACATGAAGGAAATTCACCACCGTTTGTATTAAGACTGTAGCACGGAAAGTTTTAAAAGTCAGGAATTTATATCATTTTTCAATTTTCCTTGCGTGTTGTATGAAATAGATGAAGCCGCTTGTTACTAAATAGGCTTTTTGTTGTAAAGGTTAAATATATCTTCTTAGTTATAATGTATGGTGGCATATTTCTGACATCACTTGTCAGATAATTATATCGACTTGTCAGATCTTGATGTCGACTTGTCAGATAAGTATGTTGACTTGTCAGATCTTTATGTCGATTTGTCACTTATTCACATGTTTAAAAATTCAACACTATAACGTTTCCACGCCCAATTTGTGCCATCCAGTTGACATTATATTTTTTTGACAAGTCGACATAAGGATCTGACAAGTCGACATAATAATCTTTTAAGTCGACAAAATTATTTAACAAGTCGACATAATTATCTGACAAGTCGACATAATTATATAATTATATAGATATTATCCGAACGAAATCACAGAGGTTTCTCGAAAACTCGTCAAAAGACTTCTTTTATACCCTTGCACACCCACTTAGCGAAGAAGCTACTTACACCTAACGAGTTTTCCCTTTCTTTACCTAGGACCTTGACCCTATTGTCACGTCGACAGCAATTACTGGCCATGTTTCCTTAGTTTTTAAATACACACCAGTAGCCCCCCGGCAGTCAACGGGTACTCATAACTTATATGTTATATGAACATATATGAGGTACACATTGGTGTTAAAATGAGTTTTATGTATCCTTATACAATTATTAATTAAAGAGTGATAAAACTGCGTGGTGTATCGGTCTCCAAGGTCTCCAAAATGACAATTACAGTATATATCAAATGAACCCCATCAATGATAATTACAACTGGTTCCCAGTCAGTCACAATTACAGCAAGTTATCTGGTGCCCACTTTCTGAACCCCGTCTCAAGGGTAATTCAAAGTAACTCAACAGTAACGAAACTTTAATTCTTTGTCTATCTTTTATGGTCACATAGCGAAGTTAGTTTTCATGGGTCGGAGCTGATCTTGCTTTAAACTACATTTAGCTTCTTTCAATTGTTTGCTACCTACCTCGGACATCGGCAATTTAGCGCCGCATTAAACACTGTTATATCATTTTTCAGTCTTAATTTCAAAATGCGTACACCTGAACTTTGCTTTTTTAAAACCGTTTTGTTTAACATCATTTATACATGCGTTTACTTTGTAAGGAGATGCAAGTAAAGTTAATTCTTGATTTCTAATGCGATTTCATAAAATTTAATTTACAAATATGACATCGAAAAGATAACATTTACCAGCTTTTATATATATAGCATTTTTGCGTTTTTCCGCTTATTTCAAAATCTTTCAATCTTGGGAAACTTTGCAAAAGTGACTATTTATCTCAAAGGTATATCTAACGATCGTATCTATCGTATATATAAATCCATAATGTATTTAATATTTTCCTTTTAGTTCAAGTTTTTTTCAAGTTCACGTTCTTTATTCCGAGAGACGATTACCTCATAGGTTATACAGGTAAACATACATTTCAAATACAATAGGGTAGCAATATACACAGTGTACATGTACATAATCAATTTTGATTATTCACATTAATACATGTAGTTCGATACTTGTTGGCATAATATAAATATTTCCCTAAATTACACAGTTCTTTAGTATTTGAGGAAGATAGCAACAGTATAACTTTATACACACTTGGTTTTCGGGAGTAGTATTTTTTAATATACTTTTCTCTTAAACTACGAAGTGATGGACAAATAAGTAAAAAGTGAAATTCATCTTCAATATCATTTAAGTTACAAAAGTCACATTTTCGACAATCACGTGTTAAATTATCATACCTCCCTGTTTAAACCCGCTCTAAACTGACAAGACTGAAATCTACACGATCTCGTGAAACGATGTAAGCATATGATTATAAGCAAATCTTTAAGTTTCAAAAACTGTTTTAAACTACATTGTTTTACTAACTTAATGTCAACTTTAATTTAAACTATGATATCTTTAACATCGTTCATTGATTCTTTCTTTGTAATCTTGGTGATGACTTTGAGTGGATTATTTCTTGATCTAACGAAACCAAGCTACATTGAAAGCACGGACTTCGCGGACTTGCACGGGCTGACCTCAGACTTCCAAGTAGTTTTAGTTACGTGTACCATGGTTACTTCTTATTATGAGTATTTGACTGTTCCTTACGTGTAATGTTCTGATCGACATTGATAATAATGTTCTATCGACATTGATAATAATCTAAATAATTTTACTCACTTTTTACAGAAAATTAATTAAATGATACAGAGATTGAGATCAATATAGTAAAATACTTTCTTTGGTAATTCATATGTGTTAAAAAGGTACTGCATAAAAAAATTATGATAGGTCGTATTTTTTCTGCTATGCTAGCTTCCTTCATACCCGCATGTTATTGTTTAATCAAATGACAGACAAAAATAGATAGTTCTAAGCTGCGCTCCATGTTACCCATGGCTGAGGTTTTTTTACACACTCAATGCCCCATTTTGCGGCAAATTCACTACTCACCCTCCTCTGTGATCCCCCATACCTTGCTCCAGTGCTGAAGGTCATCTAAAGGCCCTTCTCTCTGCAAAACAACTTTCTGTAATACCATCTACTATTGTATGTGTTAATTGTATTATCACACACACTGTAGAACACGTGAGTCCATTCATCGTGTTACAATAATGATTAAAAAAATTAACTTGGATTACAACTGCCTAATTTCATTTAAATGTTTTCTGTGTAATTGCATATTTTAATTAACTGAATAAATTTCTTCAATTTTTAATTTGAAAAAAAAAACTACCTTTCTCACGGGCAGAGCTATGACCACCACAACAAAAGCCGACAGAGCCACGATAGAGCGCATCTTTCTGTGAATGATCCGTCCTTACCTAGTCCTTTCTGTAAGTCCACGGCCGGCAAGGCAAAGGGTTATAAATTGATATAGGGGTGAACTTTGAAATGTTGCAGCGATTAAAGTGACAATCACCAGCCTACCTGTACAGAGCACAATGGTAAGTGGACAAGTAACAAACAACCATGGTAACACGACACGGGTCGGTGAGGGTCAGAGATGTTCTGTCAAGATCGTTCTATGTCAGGTACGTGCAATTACCTATTTCAGATTAAGAAATATACGGGAAAGGAAGTTTTATGTTCTGCGTCCTTGTAAGCTGATTACAAATAACATGTGATAAATTACTTCTATATGCACATTTAGGTTTTCCATTAATATCCAAATACTATTTTAAAGATGAAAGCTAAGGTATGAAGTCTCATTCTTGTGCACCATTGACGATTTTTGCATTCACTTAATATTTCCCCTTTCTCTCTGGGGAAAAAAACGATAACCTAGCCAGTTTGACCATTGACAATTTTAATTTAAGGAAGCTGGCTAATCAACAAACTAGCCATCAAATATACCTTTGGTTTTTAATGCTATTATAATAAACTATTGTTGAGTAAAGATTTGAAAAAAATATTTTAGCGGTAAAATTTTAACATTTTCTTATAGCTTTATACAGAGCTCTTCTTTTTAAGGATATCAATGTAATCTATAAATGGCCAAGGCAATCCAGCCCTCTTAAACTGATTTAAACACCGAAATAATTAACGGGTAACCTGAAGTACTTTTTCATTCATTTTAGAGAAAGTCAAAGAAGGGCGTAAATATAAAAAGTAAAATGCTTTCTTTGATGGAACAGGCATGAAAAAAAAAAAACGGAAGCGAAACTTTCCATTTACCCCCCCCCCCCCCCCCACGAAAAAAACCCAAAACAAAACAAAAACCCAATAACGCAGATTATATTTTTCTACAATATCCAATATCTATGGCGGCGTGGAAGGGCCAGATTAAAAAAATTGATTTGTTCGGATGACTTAGCTATTTGTTTGGACAAGTTATTTGTTCGGACGAATTAGGATTTGTTCGGACGAAAAAGTTATTTGTTCGGACGAATTAGGATTTGCTCGGACGAATTAGGATTTGTTCGGACAAATTAGCTATTTGTTTGGACGAATAAGTTATTTGTTTATAAAACAGTATTTTTGAAGAGTAATTAAGACTATCTAATCTGGCAATGATGTAGATTAAAGGGGGGGGGGGGCTGTGATCAAGCAACCCCTTTTCTGGAATGTCTTTTTTCCTTCTAATGATAAATTGCTATATAAACATAAATGTTGAAATGAATGTCAATATGGTCCTTTTATTACATATATCTATTTACTGCATTGTTCGGATTCTGTAGAACAATACACATTCCATTAAATTTTTAATACAACTGTAGAGATTCATCAAAGCAAATCTTTAATTATCGATTACCGCTAAAATATTAAATCTGTTTGAAACTGATGGTTACAACGAACGACTGATATTTACTTTGTATTGTTGCGTGTACTGTTAAGTAATGGATATATGCCGAAAACAGTTCTGTATAAAAAAAAAATATCACACAGTTTCTAGACCCGTTAGGGCCGAGAACTGTCTGATATTTTTTCATACAGAAGTGTTTGAGGCATAAATCGTACTTAAAACACTGCCATTGAATTTCATTGTTGATTTACCTGAGACAGTCCGATTTTGAAGGATATCAGTACTGTAACCACTGGTAACGGTCTGATATTAAGAAGCTCACTAACAATCTGATTAACATCAGCCGTTCTGATACGCTACCGTTCGAGAGCGGTAGTATCAGAACGGCTGATTTTATTATGAGCCGTTAAAACAAGCTGTCAAAATATTTGACCTTCCTGATTTGCTGAGAGAAGCTCATCAATATTCAATGATTGTCGAAACTGGGAAGTTGTAGGAAGGCAGTCAAAGCAGTGTCAAGATTATAGCGAGCGCAGCTCGCCGGCGCTGCGCGCCGGCGCGAAGCTAAGCGAGCTCTACCGGCAAGGCGTGTGTGAATAGAAAATTCGGATTAGTTGCACATTCATTCAACGGATTTTTTTGGCGTCAGTAAATCGGACCAGTAATGCATTGTTTTAATCGTCCCAGTAGTTCCCTGTAATCGTGGCAATTTTTATCACTTCACACTCTCACGAGAATCAGCAAGACAATAAAAACAATAACGATGTATACGGCATACAGTCAATGTTACCTCTAAAGTTCACCTCAGTACACTCACAATCAAAAATAATCGAGTGACGTCACAAAGGTTTGCACATTGATCCGATAGATTTTTTCGGCGTCAGTAAATTTTGACCCACAATTCATAGTACCAATGGTTTCCAACCTCACGTTCTAGCGAGAATCAAAGTAAAACTTTTAAGAAGCATATAAGATGTGTAATTTTAAGAACATCATGCTTTTTAAGTAAATAAAACAGTATACTTCGATTACTTTTATTTCTCAGGGGAGTTTTAAAGAGTCAGACGACACTTAACCAACGTGAACTTTGACGTCACAATAAGGGGAAATTACTCTAACTGAAGTTATTGTAAATCTGCTGAAATTACCAAAATCCTCTAAAAATCTTGCAAAGCTAAGGAATGAGGACATTTCTTCAGATATAGGAAACAGTTGTAACTTGCACTCATTTGGATGAATGCTCACATTTATTTTATTCACTATAATTACGGTAATTTCCAGGAACGTACACGTAGCATCGTTTTTTAAGGGGGGGGGGGTGGATAGCAGCCTCATCCCAAAAATCTTTACAAGCAAAAAGAAAAAAAGGATAATTCTCAAAATCCTGAAAATTCTAATCCTTCAGCTCTTTAGCACTTCAATGGTTTCTTTATTTTCACTTCCATTTATTACATGCTCCCAATCCCAAGGGGGGGGGGGGCAACTCCATGTTCCTTTAATATGATAAGCAAATATTTTTAAACGTAAATTAAAAAAAAAAAAATTTAATAAGAAAATATGTCGACTGCAAAAAAGGGGGATGAACTGACGTTACAATCACTTTAAAAGAGGAGATAAAGTGCAATGAACATTTATATTAAAATCTTTATAATTCAACAACATTGTATCTGATATTAAACTATTGTCCTACTTATAAATAAATAAATAACAAATCTTATAACCTATGAAATCTTAAAAAACTATGAATAATGGAAATTTACTGAAAAAATAGGTACGTTTTATTTTATTTTGCAATCAAATTCATTTACGTTGTTAATTTTATTTTTATTGATTTATCATAATTCATTGTTTGATCACATGCTGCGCTCGCCCCAACGGTCGCACCGTAAAACATATTATACATTTAATCTAGATTATCATTACAAACCCAACAACTTACATGTATTCGAACTATATTCGCGTATAAAGGATGAAATCCCTTTACATATGGAAGTGGCCCCTTTTTATAGCGAAACGCCGACAAGCACTGCGAGCTCTAACGACAACGCCTGGGCGCAGAAAAAATTCGAACTACTGAACTTTCTGTCGTCAGAATCATACCCACAATTCCGTGTTAATTGCATATGGCTACCAATTTACGATCTCGCGAGAAGAGGTAAAAATGAATTTAAGAACTTTATGCATTAAAAAGGTAAATAAAACATTCTGCTGCTCGTAGTTAATTTCCAGGTGAGTTTTTGAAAAAGAAAACCAGACAAATGTCAACGTGAACTCTGACCTCACAATTGCTTTCTAAAAAGAAGAAAGAACTCTATTTGCCTTGAAATAAACAAAATCGGAATGAGTCGTACCTGAGATGCAACGATAATGATTAAGCAAAATCTCCTCATTAATTAATCAAAAGATTGTTGTTAATTTAAATACCTATTCTGGAACTAGCGGCAGAACTGTATTTCAACGGGAAATCCGGCATGATGGACCGTGGAGCTCCAGTTTTGTCCATACAATAAAATCCTGTATTTTCATTGCGCACATTTTTGGACTTATCAAACTAATTCAGGAATATATTCTGTGAAAATTTTAATATTAACAATTTCTGACACATTTTTCTTTAGATGTCATTACTTTACTTGCCTCTGAATATCTTTTAAACACTCTCACCAGCTCCGTAAAGTAAAATGGTGTGGTTTGCTTAAAGGTAAAAATGGCGACTTTTGATCCCGATGTAAATTTTACATATTTCACTTTCCGAGGTTGGTTAGGTTGTATAGGAACACATTTGAGGCAAATAAAGTGGTGAATCAGTAGTAAAATATCACAGGGTATTTTTGGTATGAAAATATTTACAGAATATATTCCTAAATTAGTTCAATAAATCAAAAAACAGTGCTCAACTTTTGCACAATAAATATAGAGTTTTTCACTATTTTCTATGGATGGAACAGTAGCTCTACGGTCCGTCAACCCGAATTTTCGGACGAATAAATTATTTCATTTCTAATTTTATTCAATATTTTTTTCTATCGTTGAAATATCGCTTATACGTTGATGCATCCATTTTAGTTATTTTTATTTATTACAATGACTAATGCTGCGCTCGTCCCAACGGTCGCACCGTAAAATATATAGCGAATTATAGAAAATGGACAGTGATCTTGATCATTTTAAAAAGCGACTGAATAAAAATGATATTTTCTGATTAGTCTAAATACATGTAGCTTGAATCTTTTATTATTTTTTTTATTGGGTTCGGCGTTCATGGATTAACTATGTAACTAGACGTAATCGGATACAATTTATCCGTTAAAATGATTAGGATGCAAGCGCAGTTAAATGTAAATAAGTTAATAAAGTGTTGTTTTTATTATCTGTTAAAAATTCTAACCTTTGTTTTTCCTAGCTGCAGAACTGTAGCTCCACGGGAAATTCGGGTTGACGGACCGTGGAGCTACAGTTCCCTCCATACTAAAAAATGTATATATATTGCGCACAGTTTTGGACATATAAACCTAATTCAGAAAAATATTCTATGAAAATCTTAATACCAACAAATTTCTGACACATTTTACTTTAGACGTCATTACTTTACTTGCCTCAGTATTTCCTTTAGACACCCTCACCTGTTCAGAAAAGTGAAATGGTGTGGTTTGTTTACAGGTAAAAATGGCGACTCTTGTTCCCGACGTGAAATTAACACACTTCACTTTTCGAGGTCGGTCAGGGTGTTTAGGAAAACGTTTGAGACAAGTAAATTGTTGAATCAGTAGTAAAATATCTCAGGGTAATTTTTGGTATGAAAATATTTACAGAATATATTCTTAAATTAGTTTAATGAGTCAAAAACCGTGCGCATCTTTTTGTGCGCAAAAATACATATAATATATATAAAATATACAATTTTTTGTATAGATGGAACTGTAGCTCCACGGTCCGTCAACCCGAATTTCCCGTGGCGCTAAAGTTCTGCAGCTGTGTTTTTCTTGGTTTCTTGGTTTTCTCTGTCATGTAAAATCGCAAGATAGGTAAAATTAAAAAAAAACCCGTTATGAACCGGAAGAAAAAAACCCAAGTTGCTTTAATCATATTTTCAAATATGCTACAATGTAAAATAAAAATTAGAGTTCGAAACAAGCTTGAATAGATATATCCATTGAACCAATGTGAAGTTAATATATTGACATCACAAATGGTAAGTGAAATAAGTGATCTAAGCGGAATGCTTATCTAATGTAAGAATACACCCAATCAACCTGATAAGTCGCTCTTTTTAAACAATCTATTCATACAGAAGAACAATTTATGGTGTCGGTATAATAAAACGCCTCTCTAGATATATTTTTTCATTGATATGTGATATTAATACATTCTTTATTGTTCCCTTGGCACTATGATGAAAAACCCAGTGACAGAAACAGCAATTGCTATGAAACAGATACCAAGTGCGAAATTGTCTAACCAATGCGACAGAATTTTCCAGGACAAAACATCTTCATCTTCGGACAACACGTTACCACTACTT
This sequence comes from Magallana hongkongensis, assembly GCA_016163765.1. Lineage (NCBI taxonomy): Eukaryota > Metazoa > Mollusca > Bivalvia > Ostreida > Ostreidae > Magallana > Magallana hongkongensis. Next base: position 3,282,179 of record WFKH01011801.1, read on the forward strand.
TCTTTGAGCGCATACTTCCTCCCCCTATGAGATTTTCTTGAACGGAGCTTTTCTGTTACTCGAAGCAACAGTTTAGGAACTGGTCGCTTTACATCGGCGTAGTACAAAGATGAGCTGAGTATTACAAATGCACATATAACTGTACTAATGAGGAGATAAGAAAACAGAAAATAGGATACTATTGCGGTCCGAAAAGACGTTTTTGGCAGATTTTCGCCCACCAGTGTGAAAAACACTGCAATGGCTAGGAGAACAGTGATAGAATAAGACACACGCTCGCCACTTTCGACTGGTAAAACAAAAACAAACAGATTAAGAACTGTCATACAAACTACAGGAAGAATGAAGTTTAGTACTACAAACATCGGTCGTCTCCGCATCGCTATTTTAACACTTACAGACGAAATGCCATAGTTCAAGGACTTGATTGTTGTGTTTACTAATCTCCACTCTCCGTGCTTTGAATAGTGGGTCAACGGTAGCTCTGACACAGGACTGTGTAGTACAAGAGAATACGATGAGTACCCCCAGCAGACAAAATCTAATTCACAGATCTGAACATCGAAAGGATAATACGTCACATCTACATCACATACGCTTGATATGATGTCACCAGGTACCCAGATAACATTTCCTTGATTGTTGAGAGTCACGGGGAACATATTGTTGACAAACCCTTTCATACTATCATAAGGATTTGCAATAACAGGGTTTGGTGTCCAAATTTTGCTTTCGGGAATCACCAATACGTTTGTATTGTATGAAGAAGCATTCCATTTTAATCGAAAGTCTGTCCATGTTAAATAAAACGCAGCCATTACAGAAAACTTCCCGGTCAGTTCGTCAAACTCTCGAATCCCGAAGAGTAGAATCGTCATATTTACATCAACGGGTACACTTGTTTTCTCCTGTGGAAGTACATTTTTATTGTAGTCGGCAAACAAGTCACCATAAAGAATATCCGCCTGGGACTTTCTTCCGTTTACGAAGCACGCCTGAAAAAGTACGATTGGGAAAAAGAGTTGTGTTATGAACATGTTCACTCACATCTACCAAATTCAAAACAGATTTATATGGTTTCTATCCAAAAATGAGAACGAATTCTGTTTTAGATGCGTACATCTATCTATCGGTCAATGTAGTACAATAAGCTAGGCAATACGCACATTTACAGAATATTATGGAAAGTATAAAGCGAATTATTAAGTAAACGTGTAATTATGCAATATCGATTTTTCATCAGAAAGAACAATATCGAAATGGACCTATTGATTTGAACAAAGAATTTTAAAACGTGTCACTGTACATGTAATTTCGTTTGTAGAACATTTGACCAATATTATTTCGGTAATTTTCTATCGTCATGATGATAGTATAACATCGATTAACAAAGCTGAGTACATTAACGAAGGAGCAAGCCCAAACATTTATCGTCAGTTAATTTTAAAAGCTCACATGTGGCAACCCGTTCTTCGTCCCATTGTAAATGTGTATGCTAACAATTAACATTAATACATATTTTTTTCAGAATGGTTAAATGTTAGTTATAAATATTTTCAGTCAATAAATACTAAAAATGAAGTAACAATTTCTTAAAATAAATCAGTGTCTGTTATTTAGTATACATGTATATTCTGTTTCTCTCTCAAGATCTGACCCTTGGCTAGCATAGAGAGGATAAAAAACAATTGAAGAAAAATCATTAACTCACTCAACAAATAAGGATACACGGGGTAATCATTTTCTAAAAAACTAAAAATGGTCAACTTCAACCACAGTACTTTCAGATACAATGCGGGAGGTAACTTAATTTCATTGGTTTTATAATCTTTTTCATTGCTTTTAATTTAGAGTTAGAAATGTTAATATAGCAGACAATTTAAAGTGAGACAATACATGTATAGTCAAAATTATGTGAAGATCGGCAAGTGCGTGATTTTTATGACCGTTGTTTTGTTGATCTGATCTGAAAGGTAAGTTTTATTCATTACAGGTATTTGATACTGTAACAGTAAATGCAATTCAAACCTTCCACGCCGTTTATGGCACTAGGCTAAAGCTAGGAGCCACTAAGCCCGTAAAAGCTAGCAGACAACTTATTTATGCATAGATGTGATACATATATATTAAAACAAAAATCAAACTAACAAAGTAAATAACGCTTTCTACTTCTTTTGACACATTAAATGATTACTTGATGGGATTGAATTAATTCAGTTATAATAAAGGATTGCTAGGTGTCATATAAAATTGTATTGGTTTTATACTCAACAAAAATCATAGTAAAATATAGAAGGTGCCGGAGTTAAATTTGAAAATGTGGAGAACGCTTGTAAGTTACAATTTTTCTTCAATGAGATGTCAATCAACTAGCCCTACTGGCAGATGGTATGGTACCCCTCTGAATAAGAGACAATGTTTATTATGTAACAAAGGACTAATCGGTGATGAATTTCATTACATTTTATTTACAGAAGGAATGAAGATAAATATGATTTCTGTTTCTTGACGTCCATTTAACTACTTTTTTCCTGCAAAACTACAAATGTATGTATGTATAATTAGGGCCCAATTTGGCTCATACTTCACCCACAGAGTGCCTTTGGGTAAAGAGTATGCAGTGACCTTGAACCATGTTTCTAGGTCTAATGTTAAGGTCATAGCAGAATAATATGAAAAATCATTGTCCGGAGCATATCTTCTATCCCCTTGGTCCAATCTGGCTCATACTTCGCTCACAGAATGCTTATAGTCAAAGGATGTGCAGTGACCTTCAATAGAGTTTGTAGGTCAAGGTCATATCGGACCACACCAAAATCCTTTTTTCAGAGCATATATACAATCCACTTAGCCTATTTGGTTCATACTTCACATTAACATAGCTTTTGAGTAAATGGTGTGCAGTGACCATGTTTCAAGGTCAAATGTGAAGGTCATAGCAGAATTATATGAAAAATCCTTGTCCGGAGCATATCTTCTCTCCCTTTGGTCCAATCTGGCTCATACTTCAGCCACAGGGTGCCTGTGATCAAAAAGTTTGCAGTGGCCTTGAATGATGCTTGTAGGTCAAGTGTCAAGGTCATATCTCTTTATAATCAGTTTTAGACGGTAGATTTTTCCCATTTGCTTATTCTTGCTCAGATTAAACAAAAATGCCTGTATGTAAGGGATAATGAGATTGAAAAAAGTTCTATGCCAGCTGGAAATTATCTAAGTTATAGGTCAAGGTCAAAGAAAAATTCCCTGAAATTCTTTTTATCATGTTGAACATTATTTAAACGGGGCCCTTTGAGATGGTCACCATCTCAATGTTGTCTAGTTCTGACGATTTCTATTTGTGTTTATTATGTATATATGCTCTTTTTGTATCAAAATATAATTGGTGTGAGTGAATAAATTGAACTTGAACGTATTAATTGTAATTTATTGGGTTTGAACTGTGATCCCAGTGAATATGTATTAAGAAGAGGATAATCGTAATACAACAGCACCGGTTGTACGTGATTTCTTGCTTGGTCATATATGGTTATTGTATTCTATGATGAGTCAATATATAGATCCATCAGTTACTCCATCTTTCATAAATTGTTTACGCATGGTTGTTATAGCAATATTGTAATATTAAAAAAGTTGTCGAAGTATTTTCTTTTATAAGAAAATATACTCATGCAGATGATCACGTAATGCAGATTTGGATGATCAAGAATACTAGTATTTATTATTGTAAAAAAAGATATGTACATTTTTTTACAGAATTAATGTTATTGATTACAAAGTTTTGACAATACACATTTAGCCATTAATTGGCAAAGGAAGTACATTAGCTGAACAATGAACTAATGATCCTTTTATTTGTAAAATGAATTTGTAAATTAGAGTCAATATATTTAAAGTAACGTTCAATAACAAGGTATTTATTCTTTATTTGAGTTCCATTAAGGTTGTGTCAGATTGGTTGGGAATTAGTGATAGTGATAGTTGATTTAACATACTTTCATTACGGGGTCAGTTAGGGTGTTTAAGAAAACGTTTATGCAAATAAATGCTTAGAGGTGAATGAGTATTAAAAACTTTTTTTAAACTATATTTTTTGAACTAAAAATTTTCAGTTCTGCAGCTTTCTTAGCCAGTGCGGACAATATAAATCAAAGTACTGAAAGTACTGAAAAGCGCGCTAAATCTGGACGAAAGTGTTAAAAATATAACGAGTGTTCTGAAAATATTTGTGATGAATCATATTTGAATCGGAATTTGTTCATTTTTGTAAAAATACACTTACTCAGAATTCTGAAATGAAATAGAATTCGGATATGCCTTAGTTATAGATACATAAATCTTTTAAATGATTAATGCATGTTGTCGTGTTACAGAAAATCAAAATACTGATGATTTTAAAATATATCGTCACAATCACAGTATTTTACAATTAATCCATGTGCATCGTTTTTATTGGAACATAGAATGTTTTATCCATTTGACAGCAAAGTCAAAATTTCCTTCTTTCATGATTGATTTTAAATTTTTGCAATTTCTGGAAATCGAGAAGCTTTGTAGTAATTTTATAATGATATTGCTAGTTAGTTTTAAACAGATATTGCTAATGTGTAGCAGAGTTTATAAACCATAAAATGATGAACTTTTATTAAAAAAAAAAACAGTGGCAAAAGTTTTGAAAAAAATATCATAATACTGATCGCATTACAGACCTGCCTAGCAGGAATGCCAATTATTCTTCAAAATTTTAGCTTTGGTTTTCGAACAGTATTTCCGCCATTCTGCTTAACGTATGGGCGTTAACACCTCCAATGTATTAATATTACCGGATGTTAGAATATTAAACAAAATGCAGTCGCTTCTCATCCATTTAAGTATTGGCTAGACAGTCTCTTCTGTGGTATTATATTTTAGGGTATATCATTGAATTTAATGAAGTCTAGCTCACATCTCAACAGAACTTGCGATTGGATGGAAATACTGTTTTCGCCAGCCTAATATAAGTCGTACCTTGGAAAACTCGTGGCCATGTAATAGGGTACGGGTTCTTTTAGAGAACTCGTCCCCAGGAAGAGAACTTTAAATTATTGAGTTATCAAGCAATATTAAATTGGCAAGAATTTTATTCTAATATATATAAATATTTCGGGTACAGGTGCATTAATATTTTTTATTTGTAAATTTGATAATATTATCACTTATTAAACGAATTCATATATGCTTAGTTCTTAAAAAAGGCATCCAAATTTTAATTTAAAAAAAAAAATGAAAAACTAAATAATACGAATGAAATGTTTTACTTTAGTAATGAAACCTGTACAAAATGATCATATGGAAAATTATACAGTTATTAATTACAAATGATAATTTTATTATACGATTACTAATACAATTTTTCAAAAATATTGTACCATAAAATAAAGATAGCTACATAACAAATAGGAACATGACACTATATCGATATAAATGATTTATATATAACACACGTGACTTATCTAATAAAGAATATAGTTACAATTTCATAAATCTTGAGAATACATCAAGTCCTTAAATATTTATCTATAGGTGATGACCCTACATCGTTGAATTAGATGTTCACATGAATACTGCTTAACACAAAAATTTACAGTTGATTAATTTATACCACTGATACGACGCTTTTAGTTTCATTTTATCATCTTTATAAAAATGAAAACACGTCCTTTACGTTCTGACGCTTTCAATTTCTTTCGAATCTCTCTGTAAAAGCCGCTCAATTTTTCCCATAAACCGGATTGCTTTTCAATAAACTAACATTTTAACTACTTTTAAATTCGGACGATCTTGATTGACACAGAAAGCAATTCTATTTTCCTGTACAAAAATTTAGATTCTTTAAAATCAAAACCTGTACTGCGTGTAAGTGATTTTAACAATAAATGACAGGTAAGAAAATTCAATTACGAGATATGCTGTTTATACAAACAGGAAATTAAAGACAAAGTAAGCGAGATTAGCCAAAAACTTAAACCTAACAAAAGCCAAAAGCTTCCTAGACAACAAAAAGAGAAATATAAAACAAAATAACGCTCACATTTGAAGATTAATTTAAAAAAATTCAAGTATATATGATCTACCTAACCACTGCACTTAAAAAATGTCATTAAAGCTTCAGGGAAAAGTACCGAATTAAGGCAGGATGAATATCTAGTATATACTTCGCTACTAACATAGAAGCGAGATATTAATCTACTTCATATTTAAACATCATCAAAATTTTTAATTGGTAATTCATGCGCATTAGAAAGTGTCAAGAATTGCTGGGAATTTTTAAAAGTTTTCTGGATTGATTCTACCTTTCTAGACCATATGAATCATAAAAGAAGTACTTTATTGTTAATAACATCTTACTCTGAATTATTCAATCAATTATCCATGAAAAGTTACGATAAATACTATAGCCAATTCTTACATGTATGTGAAGGTTACCACGCTAACTATAACTACGTGAAAGTCTAAGGTCAGACAATGAAGATCTTTCTCTCAATGTACCTTTAGTTTCGAACAATCAAGAAATAATCCACGCAAAGTCCAGGCCATAAGTACGAAGAATCAATGAACAACGTGAATTTAATTTATAATAGCTACTTAAATACTAGTAATCAAATTGACAATAAATTTGCTGAACTATGTATTTGAATGAAGATTTTAACAGAAGAAATGTGAAAATTCATATGTGGGCAGGTCGTTTAATTAATAACATCGCGTAGATTTTAGTCTTGTCACTTCAGAGATGTACGAATTACAGTAACTGTTAACTTCCTCACCAAAAAAAGGGAAAATACCTAGTAGATGTAAATATTGCAGTATGTATACACATCTATCCCACTTTATTGACGACGAGCGTTCTATCTATACAAGAAGTACAAATGTAGTTTATATAAACTTCTGCGAGTGAAACACCGTGTGTGTTGTGATCTACAGAGCCAGAATTGCTCGTTTTATGTATTGACCAACTGATATAAAAGTGAAAATGATATCTATATACATGTATATCACTTTTGAGAGGAGTTGCAGAGAGTGATGAATTTGTTTAAAAATGATATCTATAAACATGTATGTCACTTTGAGAGGAGTTGCAGAGAGTGATGAATTTGTTTTAAATCATCTTCATAATCAGTTTGCTTTATAAGAGGGCAATGATCGACATTGTTAAATGTAAGAACGTTTTTTTCTTTTTATTTATTTCTTCAATTAAGGAGGCTGGAACGCTGTGCCAGATAATGATGCCAGAGCCAAGGTGGCAATTTTGCACCCGTCAAGGTGCATGTATCGAAAAATTCAAATGTGCCATATGATATACCTTGCTTATAGAGCTAATAACCCATTTTGTTATTGATGTATCTTACCTGTCAAGGGAGATATTTACATGTAAATAATAAATTCCTTTAATATTTTTTTTCAATAGGAAAAACAATTTTCCTATAGGATAATTGGAATTTCGTACCGGAATAAAGAAATTTCCTATAGAAATTTAGATTCCAATAGGATTTAAACAAATCTCCCATAGGATTTTTAAAATCCGATAGAACATTTAAGATTTCCTATAGGAACACCACCTGTCTGAATTAAATGCCTGTAGGAAATACTGTTATTCTGTAGGAAATATAATTCCTGTAGGATTTTTAAAAAATCCTATCGGATTTTCAAAATATCCTGTAGGAAAATTATTTCTCATATGGAAATTATTATTTTCTTATAGAATATTAATTTTTAAAGGTAAATATCTAACTTCAGGTAAGATACACTAAAAACAAAAGTGGTTATATACTCTCTAGGCAATGGTCTATCATTCTAACAGTGTATAAATGGATTTTTACGAAAATGCATTGTAATCGCGCGGGTGCAAAAATGTCACCTTGGCCTTGGCATAATTATCCGGTACAGTGTTAATTGTTCTGGATGCTATTATCAAATTATCCATCAGAGTCACCTTAAAATGTTTAGCCATACACCCTCATTTAGTAAAGACATTTTGCGAATATTTCAGCTGATTTTAAATGCTTTCGTACGTTTATCTTATTATAGGGGTCGTCTCTTCTAGGAGACTACTATTGTCTAAATATGACAACAGGTATCCAGCCTTCTTAATCAGTGATATCATAAATTCAATGCATCATTATATTTATGATAAATATTACAGAGGCCATGATTGCCAAGAGACAGAGACCAATTGCGAAATAGTCCAACCAACGCGATAGATTTTTCCACGTGACCGCACTATCATTGTTAGACAAAGGTTTCTCTCCGTTTTCTTCGAGAACGCATTTTTTGGTCTTATGCAATTTTAAGAGACGAAACTTTTTATTTGCTCGAACCAACAGTTGTGGAACAGGTCGTTCCCCATCTGTGTAATACAAAGATGAACTGAGTATAACCAAAACACAGATAACTGCGCTCATGTTCAGAAAAGATAACATTATGTACATTATAATAGCTGTCCGAAAAGACGTTTTTGGTAGATTTTCGCTAACTAGAGTGAAAAACACCGCAATAGCCAAAAAAACGGTGATTGCGTAAGACACACGCTCGCCGCTTTCGATTGGTAAAATAAAAACAAAAAGATTAAGGACTGTCATACACACTACAGGAAGAATAATGTTAAGTACAATGAACGTTGACCGTCTTTGCATCGCTATTTCAGCAACGATATACCCACCATGTTTTATGGGATATGTTGCATTTAATAATTTCCACTCTCCGTGTTTTGAGTAGTAAGTGAGAGATACTTCTGGACTTGGATTGTTTAGAACAACCGACTTTCTGTTATATCCTGCGCAAAGAAATTCCAACCTGCAGATCTGTATGTCAAAGGGATAGTACGTAACATCTACGTCACATACGCTTGATATGATGTCACTTGGTATCCAAATAACTTTTCCATCATTTCTGAGAGTAACTGGAAATACGTCATCGACAAAACCTTTCATACTATCGTACGGATTTATGAGGACGGGGTTTGGTGTCCAAATTTTCTTTTTTGGAATCACCAATCTTTGCGAAATGTTGTATACCGAAGGATCCCATTTTAAGCGGAAATCCGTCCATGATAAGTGCAGCTCAGCCATTACAGAAAACTTCCCAGTCAGTTCGTCAAACTCTCTAATCCCGAACAGACTTAACGTAATGTTTACAACAACGGGTGCATCTTCCTGCCAATGTGGTAGTAGATCTTTGTTGTAGTTTGCGAACAAATCTCCATAAAGAACATCTGCATGTGTCTCACTTCCAGCATTTACTACACATACTAGTATTAGGCATAACAAAAATTGGAAAAGGATTTTTGGTATTACCATGGTTTCTAATGATCTCTAATAACTTTAAAATCTTAATCCTTTTTTAACATGAACACTCTTTATACATGTATTACACATGTAGAGTCATAAATTGGAAAACGAAGTAACACAAAATGAACAATTATTACATTAAGTACCCCATAATATATAGTAAATATTGAGTTTAGACATGCATACGGTATAATTGTTGATAATCATTACCCAATATCGATTTTTGTTATTTAAATATCATTTAGGCAATTTAAATAAGTGGAGCAATACGAAATAGATCATTTGATTTCTTTGTTAGTTCACATTTTGTTAATGGAACAGAGTAAAATTTGACGTTGTTTTATTGGTTTTTTTGTTTGTATGACTTTCCTCCTGCGTAAATGAGGAAACTTGATTGAATAGCAATCGTTAACTTTTTGAATGTTTTGAAAATGTTCGACGGTCTCCTTTTAAGACATCGTTTAATTTGAAAATGGCTATTTTGATGTATGCATAAACTGTTAATTAGGAACTTTTAATAAAAAAAAGTGTGCAATGATTTATACATCGATTAGATGTTAGGAAAATGAACGTTTAAATTATACAGTTATTTTCATTTCTTTGAATTCATTTGAAATATTGTTATTAATAGCTACAGAACTGTAGCTCAACATTTAATTCAGGTCGAAGGACCGTCAACCCGAATTTACCATTAAGCTACAGTTCTGTAACGGTATTATGAATTGATATGGTATTTTGATAAATTTTCGCATATTCCCTTGACGTTAATCTTTTTTATAACGAATTAGTAATTGAACGTTACAAATGTTACAAATAGGTAATGTCAGGCAAGTGCCTATCTTCAGGAATGCGTGATACTAAAATGGTATTCCATGACTAACATAAAGTGCCAAATAAGTTTTTATTAGATTTATTATTATTATTTTAGATTTTATTATTATTAGTTTTTATTAGATTTCAACGAATCCCAAGTGCACTGTTGAGCAAGCTTGGGGTAATGCTAAATGTAATGGTAATGCATTGCTATGCATTGCATGTTTTCAAAGTAATGCTAGTAATGTGTAATGCCACAAATTTAGCATTACAAGTAATGGTAATGTAATGCATTACTTTCCAAAATCTAGTGTAATGCTGGCATTACAAGGCATTACTTTGCATTACTATGCTTATTTATGCATATTCAATTTCAAAAACGTGATGAATTGAAGAACTGAAATTGTACTTGATTAAAAATTATTTTAAAAAAGAAATAATTCTTGAGATAAAAACATTTTAATTGTATTTTTAAAAAAAAAAACAAATAAATAAAAACCCATTTTTAAAATTGTCAATATTACTAGATATAACAACACATTTGAATAAAATTTTAAGAGTGTTGTTATTAAGAGTTTGAAATCATTTGAAAAATTTACTCCAATTAGTTGTGCATTCAATAAATTCTTTACTGTGAAACGCACAATGCCCTCAGGATAATCTAAGTATCAAAACACTCTACTGTTTGAGAAGTGCTCCTTCTCCTGTCTTTGTTCTTGAACCATTCACTGAACTGATTTGCATAGATCTGCAGGACAGTGTCTAATACATTAGACCGTTTTATCTTTCCTAAAGAGTTAAAGGACAGACATGCACCTTTTAAAACAAAATGTATGCAATTTCCACCCATGATCTCTGGAAGCTTGAAAATCACTTTCAATTTTATAACCCATTTAAAATGCTGACCCCCTTTTTATTGTAAAACAAATGAACACTTATATCCTACTGTAGATTGTTAAACAGTATCTTTCAGTCCCAGCTTCCTGAGACTGCTTATGTACAACGTTTATTTAGTATAGATAGGAAGATTTTCAAACCCGACAGGATGCAGTTAAAAGATGAAACCTTTGAAACTTTGATGATCATAAAATGCAACATCAGTCTTGTATAAGTCATTATATTTGAACCTGATAGTGAACATGAACCTGTAGATATGTTAAAATGTGTTTCATATATTAAACATTTGCAAAAACGTGATACTTAGCCTTACTAAACTTATTATTGACTTTTCGCAAAATAATGGTGATGGTTATGCATTACTTTACTCATGTAATGGTAATGTAATGCATTCCTTCAAGAAAACTAAGTAATGGTAATGGTAATTAATGTCAAAATTCATAAAGTAATGATAATGTAATGCATTACTTTACAATGTAATTCGCCCCAAGCCTGCTGTTGAGTCATTCATCCAACTTATCTTGCCCTATTTAATTTGGCTCCCTGAAAAAGCCATCAACCCAGTATAAAAAAAGTCACTGCTTATTTTGAAATTACATTAATATCTGTCAAATCAAAGGACATATGGACTGATTGTACCTATTCCATAAATTATGATACATGGTTTGGTAACAGTAAATGGTTGGAAAAAACCCAAATAAGCAATCATATTGCACATCAACTTTTGGCAAGGAAACTAAATAAATGTAAACGATTTATTATTACTGACTGCTTAGTTTTTTTAAATGAATACACCCTACTATATTTTTATTATTTCTTGATTATCTTTCCTAGAAACGGGCCCTGACATTCGAATATAACACATTTTTATTCCCGCTTAATGGTTTGAGGGGCCTGGTCATTAGGTTACCTTAACATTTTAAGATAACGAAAATCAATTCTTAATAAATACAGTTTACGTTTTTGAGTGTTTTACTGTACTTCTTCAGAAAAGATGTTTTGATAGCTTAAACAGTTTACAAAACAAGATTTGGATCAGCGCTAAAACACTGAACCATTATATATGGGGTTTTTTTTATTATGAAGATTTTAAAACAAATAGGACAAATTTTCTTCAATAATGGTATATGCAATCTTTTAGACAAAATAATTATTTTGGGTTTTTCCAATTCTCTCTAGGAATGCTGTTTGTCATGAAATAGGTTGTGGTCGCCGTGAAATAGCATGAAATAGCATGGCCAGGTGTATCAGACGTATTTGATTGACGAAAAGAGTTTTCTTTTAGAACGGAACAACCTCTTTAGGGAAATCATTAATCGGGTAATGGGCAATTGTAAAATTTCCTTTTTAAAATGTGGGTTGATGATATTGTATATAAAAAGGAATGAAACTGTCACGCGAGGACTGAATATTCTGTAACAGTGTGACGATATATTGTACATGTAAGTATTTTATATTTCTAATTTTCATATTATACACTGTAAATTTATCTTTATTTCTAATTTTTTTTTACCGGTAATTTAATTTGCTAAATTCATAAAATGAATTTCAGAGCTGTATGATTGACTTATTAACTAGGGCGGAGAAGGGGATATGTTTTGGGAGTATTAAACTCGTTTCCCCCTTTTAGCGTTATAGGCACATAGTAATGTCGGCTACATATATGGTTATTTTCGCTCTGTATTTTTTTTTTCACTATTCTACACTTTCAGACGGTTTCGCACCGTCTTGAATTCGTCCAGTCAGTGGAATATATCATATATACTTTTTCTTATAAACGAAGTAATTTAAAAATTGGTTTGAATTTGACAAGTCTTAAATAGGGCGAAATGATTAAACATAAAACGGGGCGAATAATTCCCGGTATTGAATACTGGAAATATTGAAAGCACATTGCGGCTAAAAGACCAATTACATAACTAGCCTGGTGTTCTCTAGATAGAGGACCTGTATATCACCGCTTTTAAACTACAAAATTAAAATATTATAGCTCAAGTCGTAATAGAGATCAATATTTGTAAAACGACATTTAAAAAAAAAATCATATTAGAGGCATTTTCGAAATGTTATGAGAGCATATTTTGGAAGGACTCTGGATAGCAATTTGAATAACAAAAAAAATGAGAATCGTTTAATATGAACCGGGAATGCTACTTGGCATTTGCTTTTGACAATAATGAAAACATTTCGAGAAATATTTGAAATATAATAATGTAGAATGAGGCGCTCATTACGAAAATCGATGACTTTGTAAGGAAATTTAGTAATACTCATAGTGAATAGATGGTAATTAGACTACATGAAATTACCTCTGCGAAGAGAGAGAGAGAGAATATTCGGTTCAAACACTGACAACAAAATAATATACATGTATATAAATGTTTTGTTCCATTTAAAACAATAAAAGAATTATGGATTAGCATAAAAAATGGTATTGTTAATATATTTTGTACAAGTGCTTTTTGCTACATGTCTCATCTTGATTGTATCACGTATCGAATTGAAGAAACATTTATGTTCAATGCCAGCAAAAGGAAATATATTTATACTATTGGGCAGTAGAGTAGACTACCATAGAAATAAAATATACACCATAATAATGTTTTGTGTAAGAACCAATATTACAATTTGTTTGCAGAATCAACGTCGGCCATGTCTAACACAATTTTGGTGCTGCTTTCACTGATGGCAATTTCTTCGGCCTTCAGGCTCCCAATGGAAGGTACAGAAATAATTAATAAACAGAATATCGAAAAAAAAAACGTAATATGTATAAGAGACAATTATGAAAAAGATACAATTTGAATTCATACCCCCCCCCCCACCATAAAAAGAAAACCCACCAGCGCAAACAAAGCATGAACACGGTTACAAACGCACGTTTCAAAACCAGTTTATTGTCTGTGATGAATTGCCACGTGTTTGGGTTGAATTACTTTTATCACAATCGAAATTGAAAAGATATTCACTTCAGACTAAATGAAAACGCCTGCTTAGGGTCAAAGTCTAGTAGATAAAAACAGTCTTAATTTTTTTTTCTTAAAATCTTAATTCCCTTTATAATGCGTAACAAAAATAGTTTGGTCAAATAAGGTGTATTAGAGCTGAATTGAAGATGGATATGACGAGCAAATGGGTTTAAACATTTTGGTTTAAATATGTAAAAAAACTATTTATTAAATTGCACCCAGAATGCCTACAGTTAAAATAACGGTAATTGGGTCTTTTCATTTATAGTTAAAATGAATATGCTTTAAAGCGTTACTTTTAACAGAATTTCAAATTGAATGCAGAATGTCTATATTACTGACTTAAGCAGCGTCGTAGTGAAAGGCGATTTAAACCAATGCTGATGTCTTTCATAGTTTTTAAAAAGCAATAATAGTAAAGTTTTACATCTCATCTCTTTATATCGGCTCATAAAATTTTGAAAAAAGGCCTTTACAAGGTAATAAACTAATGACAAAAAAATAATAAAATTTAGCTAAACAAATTAAGACATAAATAAAATTATTAAAATTATACTTAATATATTAATAATTGTTTTCATTTTCATTTTTATGAGAAATATTTATGATTTTGTACAATAAATACAATTTCTCTGTCGGGAATTATTTCGTATCTAATATACGAATATAAACTGCCCTAGGCCATAGAGGACATTTGCATAATAATATTCATCCTGTGACGTTTTCTTTGTAGGTTTGTACTCGGAAGTAGAACAATCGCCTAGTAAACGAGGTTATTACCTATGTGCCGAGCTGTCGGATTACGACTGCGCGCGTCACCTGATGGGTGGCTGGATAAGGCTGATGGTTCGACAGCGATCAGTACCCTGAACTCAACCATATCATCTTATGATTCGTTATATCCGGATTTGTCCTTATTTGATTATATTGAAAGATTAAAAATGTATGCTTGGAAGTATATGGAACTGGGTAAAAGCACTGCATATGATTTATGCAGCAAATGTAACACACTTCTCCATGTGGTAACAGTATACAGCATTTTGAAAATAAAAGTTGTACCTGATAGCTTTATCGGCATATTCTTCAGTATCTAAAACCATTTCCATAAAGTACGTATACCTTTTTTAAGGTGACATGAATTTTCGCCATGTTATTTCGACTGTTCCTCACTCATGATTACCTGGTACATGGGTATATACAATTGTCGAGAAAGTTGTGGACTGTTGCTTTCCGATCGATGCATCTAGATTGCCGGACTCGTAAAAATATGTACTATTATATAATACTTTAAAGCTGCTTTTTTTTTTTTTTTTGCTTAAACAGTTTTATATATTTTTTCATAAGAGACTAATCATTTTAAAAAGTTATAGACTTAACCTATTTACAACAGCAAATTCTGTCTCCTTTCATAGATAGAAATATTCGAAGTAAATAAAAATAATCTCTGTATGGGATTACAAAAAAAATCGCATATGTCATAAGGGAACCGTTTGGTTTCGTCCCCCGATTGCTTAGGTGTGTTCATCCCGCATATAAGCCTTCGACTGAAAGAACAAACAAACTTCTGAAAGGTTGATGAGAAAATATTTATTTTTTATTTGACAAAGCATATTGAAAGCTAATTCATAATAGTTTTAGCAAATTCAAAAGCCGTAATACAATAAAACCCGCCTAAACATCGGGCCAAATCTTAATAAGGGGCGAAATCACGCGTTACCTTATGTGTAAATTGTATTGTGTAAACACACTTTGTACACCGTTTTTCCCCATAGAGATATCGCTTAAATGATCTGGAAAACTAATGCATTGCCTATTATAAAGGACATAAAGAGGAAAATAATTGAGATGACTTTGCTTGATCTTACCCTTTGGCTGAGAAATTAGGTTCTAGATCTTAACACATCCTATATCATACAGACATTATCTGGTTGTAGTATAAAGCAGATAGAACTAAGAGGAAAAATCATAGATTCTAGACAAGGATTTTACACAGAGGTCTGCTATGACGTTGGCCTTTCAATATAGAAACCTGTACACCCATTAACTAAAAGCAGTCTTATGTCTTACGGTAAATTAGCAAGATTGTGTCAAATGGTCCAAAACTCGATTTCACAGATGTCTGGTATGACATTAGCCATTGATTTCAAGATTTGGTTCAAGGTCAATGCACACCAAGCACTATTTATGTGAAGTAGAAACAAAATATGATCAAGTGTAAATAGCATTGGTCTGTACAAATATTGATCAAAGAGTAGCATCAGGGGGTGATTTTTAAAATCAGTATTTTTTCAGATTTCAATCCCCTCAGTTTGAGCATGCTGATTTCAAATTTAACAACCATTTCATTTTAACTCTTTCCATTGCATCACAATTAAGAGGCAAACATTGGTACCCTTACGCAATTTCAATGGGCTAATTTTCTGACTTTTAAAAATATCTGACCTCACTATTATACTGAATAAATATATCTAATAAAAGGTAACTCAATGTCTTTTAAACCTTTTTTGGGTGTGCTTAATCGAAATATGAACTTAATTTATTGAAAATAAGAATTTTTATAGCCTTAAAATACTAATAAACACACCTACCCTCTGTCACCTTAACTACCGCACATGGAAAATTACATTATTCTTGTATGAAAGTCAACACAGATACCATTATTTCATTAGGTTTATGTTCACAATCCTTGACATTGATAAAAAAAAGATTTATAAAATTGTGTAATTATCAAATTTATTACTATATAAAATTACATTGATCATTCTTCTTTTAGAATCACTGTCCTCTTTTCATATATACCTCTCCTCTATCCTCTCTTCACAAAACAATTGAAACTGAAAAAGAAATGGTTAAAAAGAATTGAAATAATAATCATTATTCTCAAATGTTGAAGAAAATGTTTTCTTTATCTTTTTAAAATGATACCCACATTTATTTGAATGTCTCAACTTTAGTATGAACTGAAGGTTTGTGTTAAATTTAAAATAAAGTAAAAAAAATCACAATGAACAATAGGAAACTTCATGCAAAGAAAGAAACAACAAAATCTTATTCCTAATGTATGTAATACCATGTCAAAGTAGAAAAACACACTTAAAACTCTATGGATTTCTTCTTTATTTGCTTTTGTAGCTTTGTTCTGTTTAATTATAATATCTTTATGTACCTCAACATTGTATAAACTTGATAAAACGTGATGCCTCACTACTTCTCGACATGTTCATGCAACTGAAACAACAAAAACCAAACTTCTCAACAAAAGTGTCAGCTGCTTACACTGAAAAATGTGTTGTCCTAGCAGAAGCACCTTGTCTAAAAACTCAAAGAGATACTTATTAACAAATTATATTAAAATATTTACAACTGCAAAAGTCATATCTAATAAATCCAAATCCTCTTTATTCTGCTGAAACAACTATCTTTAAATCTCCCTTCTTATAATCATCAAAAAGATTGTATGCATACACTGCTGGATCACCCTCATATTTAACATTATACCATTGTGGAAATCCTGGAACAAGAGATATGACAAAACCTTTGTATACCCCGTCCGTGAATTTATGCTCAATTCTTTTGCCTACTAGAAGAGGCAGTCCTTCATGCTCTTTTTCATGAGTTGGAACAGTAAGAGTTGCATGAATCAGTGTCTATACATTTTTTTAAGGGTATCTAATGGCAACTTTTTGAAAACTTTTTTATCCGCATGCTTCTGATGAAGAACATTTTTACGAAATTTTATTTGAGACTCCAAAGCTTTTCTCTTCTCACTTTCTTTATCCAGTCTCTCTAGTCCTTCATTGAGCTGATTTAAATTTTGAAATAATCCATAATAGCATATGTCACTTGTAAATGCCCCTGCTTTCTTAATTCTATCTGCTTCTTTCCTTTCCAATTCTTTTTGTTTTTCTTTTTGATGCTCCAATCTTTTCTTCTCTATGATTTCTATCCTTTCTTTGAACAAACAGCGTATCTTGGTTCCTTCTTTTCTTGATTCACTGAGTAATCTGTCCTTCTCTTCTTGGTCAAGTCCACAAAGCCATTCTCTTGTCTTCTTAAAACTATACATTAAAAATCTTTCATTGGTTAATGTTTTTGCATTTGGTCTTGTTCTCAGCAGTTGATCTAATTGGCCAAAGGGAAATTCTGGTAATTTATTATGCTTCAGAACAGATCGTGTTTGTTGTTTCAGCTCTTCGGTTGGATTCCAAAACTGTCCTCCAGGAAGATGATCCTCTACCATTCTTTCTAACAGTTTGTATTGCTTTGAAGAGACTTTGCAAAAGAGGGAGAAGAATTTCATCCACTTCAGTGTCTTCACTTGCAAGATGTACGGTTACCCTGTCATCTTCGTTTATTGTGGTATTAAATGGAGTTACCTTACCCCTGATAAATTTACAACATATATATAATCCCACATCATTAGATGCTTCTTTAAGGAAATCTGTCAATGTTTTGAATGTTTCACTCATTTCAAGAATGTGTCCTGGATCCTCCAGTTTTCTCCATAGTGGTGCAGATATGAATTCGGATATTAATCCAAATGATTTAACACCAGCCAGAAATAGAACTTCTTTAATGTCCAAACTCACTGCTTTCAGAAGACTATTTGTTGTGCCATGAACAGTGTCAAGGAAATAACTCATATCTTTGGCATGGTAATAAATGCCTTTACCCAACACAAAACTAAGTTAAATCTATTGTGTTTAAACCTTGTCACTAAATTTTTTATATTTTTTTCCTTAAGATAGACTAGCTCCACTCTTTTCATCTTCGCCCACAGCAAAAGCCTTTGAGGAAGTTCTGAGCAACCGCAGTGTACCACTCTCAGATCTGTGGTATCTCTTTAGCTCGGCATGTACATCAGATCCTTTATCTTTTCCATCTGAATGGAAAAGTTCAAACTTTTTCACACATAACTCACACACATCTGCCATTCCTACTAAAAGGTGGAGGCCACAAAAAAAATTATTCATCTTTGAACAGGATTTTTTCTCCTCCTTGTCCATGTCTGCCCATCCGTCAATTACTTGAGGCAAAATCTCAAGTCGGTATTCCTCAAGTAACCTATAAAAGCTTTTTCTGTCGAAGCTCTGTCCGACATAGTATCTCGAATGTTGGCCAATATTTGATAACTAACATTCATATTACCTGTCAATTCTTTTTCATGGCAGCTATTTGTAATGTCACTAAGTATCTCCTTGAATGTGTCTAATGTACAAACACCACTTTTATTCAACATTTCCCTAAGTCCAAGAAGATAACAGTTTTGTTCAGAGTCTGTAACTAAATACGCTTCTAAAGTTTTCCCATATTTACGTGTTTCATCTGTGTATATGGTAGAATCTTCTTTTTTAGACAAAACTGTGCCTAACTGTTTTTGTGAGACAGCAATTTTACTGTCAACAATAGTATTGACTGTTCTTGTGGAAGGAATTGCATTAGGGTTTTTTTCCATACCAATGCCCTATTGTTTGAATAACTTTCCCTACTTTATCAGATGGAACTTTAAGATCTGTCAAATTCATTACACATTCAACACTGCTGTTTGTGTACTTTTGCTCATTTTCATCAAAAAGTATGACTTCACTTTGATCTTCTAGCAAAGTTTCTAAGTAATGAATAGATAACTCCTGATCATTGACTTTTTGCTGTAGACTACTCAAACTTGTATTATCAGACTCTGCCTGCAGATTTAGAATTTGTTTCTGAGCACTAGCAAGTTGAATTTGTGCTGATGTTAATTGGTCTTTAAGTAATGAATTTTCCTGTCTGAGATTTTTATTCAGTCTGTAAAACTTACTACTCTTTGCTTTTTCTGATTTTAATCTATTGTCTTTTAGTCGTTTTACTGATTGTACTTCTCTCATAACTTTATCTTTTTTCTTGGCACCCTCCTCAAGTTTTTGGATTTTAGTTTTAGAACTTTTTTCTTTGTCTATTTTTCTTTTCAGTTTTCTGTCAAGCTGTTTACATTTTTTATTCAAGTCTTTCACTTTTTTTCTCCTCTCATCTAAAAGTTTTTTTTCTTTTTTTTTATTCAAACTTTCATTTACGGTTCATATCTACACATATATTTACATTACTGTGCATTACATTGCACACACATTACATATTCACTTCATTTAAGACAAATATATAAACACCATCACATTACCGTAGATAAACATGCAAAATGTACATACAAATATATACACCGACAGACAGACATATCTATACACAAACAATGTCAAATAATTTCTTTAATTAACTCTTTATCCATGGAAGTTTGAATATTTTAGGTTGGGGGGGGG
>WFKH01011801.1:3307004-3343988 GCA_016163765.1 Magallana hongkongensis
AATCATGAAGGAAATGCTGATTTATCCCCCTTATCATATGATATTTAATTAAAACAGTAGTAGAACAGAAATGTCCATAAGTTAAATGATAACTGAAATTAGAGCTCAAACTCTGCACAAATAAACAAATGAGCTCATACTCAGTAAAATATAGTAAACAAGCAGCCAATAAGTGTTGATCACCAACTCAACATATTCCGGCAAGCACAAACTCAAAATAATTTTCAAAAATATAGTATTGAGCAAATAAACCCAAGTAAACCGAAACCATTAAATAATGTGCATGTTAACTTGGAGATAATGCAGAATATCAACATTAGTAAATATGAGATTTAATGTTTAGTTTATATGTTAACAATTTGTTGTACAACCAATTATTTGCAACTCATAAATTTCCAAGGGAATAGCTATGTGCTACAATTGAGAAGCAAAACCCCACCTAAATGAATTGTGAAACATGCAGAATAGCACATTTGACACTTTGAAGATACTTCTTGGAATATGTTCCATCCATATATTCACGGATGTCAACTTCGTCAGAAGACAAGAATTCCATGGTGCTTCCAAAAGCCTTGGTGCTTCCAAAAAGGAATGTTGTCTTGCAGGTCACAAGCCGAAGCGAGTTGTCCGTTCAGGGAGACCTCATCATAATTAAATGTTGCTGTCGAACGTTGGGGTTTCCGCTTGAGAATTTGTCAAATTACCACACGTTGAACCAACAACCACGAAGTAAATAAGTAAATACTGAGCATAAAAAATAATACCTTGAGCCAATTTTGATATGTAAGGGGAGTTGAAAATTGAAAAGTATTTCATGCAATCCGTGTCATTCATTGTCTTGTAGTCTGTATCGTCAAGTAATGTGGGAGCGCGAGTTATGTGAGATAGATCACGTATAATCTACACTATTTGTTTGTCACAAACTTCATTAAATACAACACATATGCCATAAGCCGGGCTAGCGTACTGTAATTGCTGAATTACCTTTGTTTAAATGCATTTGATTAGCTGAGATAACAAATCACCCACATTACTCTTTGTCTTTCACAAATGTCAATTTTCTTCGAATACACAAAAATGAGATATATATGAGATGCACTAACAAACACGTAATATACATTTGACGTAGATGATTGTTTTTCAATCAATAACGCAGCTGTTTTATGTTATATTTGAACTAATATACATCTTCGACAAACCTTGGTAGAATAATGAGAGTTTAAAACTGAAGCCAACGATTGATTCATGTATTTTACTACTTTAGAAAACCCGGTTATTGAAATGGTGATAATGGCGGGTGAGCGGGTGCCAAAATGTTACCCCTGTTGTACGGATAACTCCTCCTACAGTTTTCAAGATAGGAAGTTGTTGTGTATGAAATGTGCATATTATTTGGATTTTGATTTTTGATAGTGTATGAAAAAAATACCAGCTGTTGAATTTAGTCATTTTTTCGCATAAAATTGCATATAGGATATCTATTGTACGGATAACTCCTACAATTTTCAAGATAGAAAGTTGTTGTTTTACAGATCAATTGTGCATATATAATCGATGTGCAGATTACTTGGATTTTGATTTTTGATAATTTATGAAAAAATATCACATGTTGAATTTAGGGTTTTTTTGGCAAAATATTACCACATTTCTCTGGATAGGTAGTGTTTATCAATTCAGAGTTAACAAATGGACTATGGATACTGTTCACATAAAAGAAAATCCGGTTTGCTGTCACATTGACAGCTTTTCTCTTGCTGCTGTCTGTGCTTCAAAAGGAGAACAATTTTATTTGTTGCTTTTTTACTGCAATAACCGGGTTTTCTAAAGTAGTAAAATACATGAATCAATCGTTGGCTTCAGTTTTAAACTTGCTTTATAAATGCAAGAAATATCAACAATGAATAATGATCAAAATAAATCAAGACTTTATTTTCTTGTATTCAGATCTTGAATGAGCCTCATCGGTAGTCATTTTTTCTTGTAACTTCCGGTAATAGATTCGTATCCAGACACTCATCAGAAAGTTGCTGCAGCTGGTGACCGTCTTCAGGGCATGGAACTCGCAGAAGGCGGTCATGTTCTTCTTAACAGCGTGACGCATAACACCATCTAAACCCAGTCATAAAAAAGGATATAATCATGTTCAAAATGAGAATATCATTTATTCATTTAAAATAGTCCCCATACAACGAATAAAAAATATGAATGATTTTAGCGTAGTTATACTATAGAAGAAAAAAACCCGGATCGATCACAAGGTCAAAAACTGTAAATTGTTAGTTCAATTTGAACCAGTTTGTTCTTTTCAATTAAGATTTTGTGAAACCTATAATATATAAGCTTAGTAAACATCAATTTTATTTAGATTAATTTTAGAATATTTGTTGATGCGACGTCGTGATCGTTAAATTGTTTACTTATACAATTTGACCCCCCCCCCCCCCCCATTAATCCAAAATCAGGTTATATAGTATATAACATGCGCGGATCTAGAGGGGGTCGGGATTTCCCCCCTAGAAAATTCAAATTTCTTCAATTTACATAGTAAATTTACTGAAAATAGGCCTGAACCCCCCTCCCCTCCGACAAACACAATCATCCCTTGGACCCCTCCCCCTCCCGGAAAAAAAATGATGTATAAATTGTAAAAATTATACATTTAAAAGGTCAAAAAATATCTAAACCATTAACCAGTTTAAGGATGAAAAGAATTAACAACAAGCCATATAGAATATTTTAACTGACTGTCACCCCTTTTATAAAAGAATTGTTCCCTTGTCCTCCACTAGAACCTGATACAAATCTGTCAAATTTAATCTTACCATTTTGTTGTTCTCCACTGGCAAGACAACAGAATAACAGGATACCAATTGTGTACCGGCTTAAACACATGGTGGAGGTCGCTCTCAATCAGACCCTGGATCAATGTATCCGATTGCATGCTTTTAAATAGTCTGTCTTCTTATTAACACCTTATTAATTATCTTACCATTTAACATCTCTGATATACGTGCGCATTCTCCTAGAGTTTATTTTTAGGTCATAGTATTTTAATTTTGTTGAATCGATTCCAACCCATAAGGCGCAAACGTGTAAACCCGGTTATCACAGTGATAAACGCATTCGCGGTTCTAGAGGGGGGTGTTCCGGACCACCCTTCCCCTTGGAAAATTATAACATAAAATTCATATACTAAAATTACCAGAAAAAGGCCTCGGACCCCCCCCCCCCCCCCCCCCCGTCCCAACAAAAACCCCCAAAACAAAACATTTTGCGTCGGACCCCCCTCCTGGGAAAATTTCCTGGATCCGAACATGAAGCAGATATGTCATGTACTCGGTCTGCCTCTGGATAGGACAGTACTACCCCATATATGGGGTATGTACAGAAACGCGATGGGCGTGGTCATACATGTAATGACATGAGGGACCTACGCACTTAATTAGCAATGTTATATGGGATAAGTTACTTGTACCATTGTTTACTAATATTCAGTAATACGTGTAGTTATTTGACGCGCATTTGCCTGTATACAAAATAGTGCCATTGTGTTGTCTTTACATTGCACTTTGTACTCCATGTTTTGCTGTTAAAAAATGACTTTCTATCCCCATAAACCATTAACATTAATTTTTCTTTAAAAACTTTTTTTAAAAATTCATATAAATGTTTCGACTGTTCGTTGTGATATTTGTATTTCACATTTATTTATTTTTTGACTTCTTGTACCGGTATTTGCTACAAAGAATTTATCTTAAATATAATTAAATTAAATTGATGATGGTATATACTCTTATAAACCCTATTTGCTACTCTATCTATAATACACGGTTTTTAAAAAAAAAACCTTATAAAAGCACGTACATATATACAATAAATCAAAATAATTAATGAAACATAAGCGAACAAAAATATTTATGGAAAAGTATGGTGCGAAACGACTTGTCCGATTGACCGGCGCTGTTCACTCTGTCCACAAAACAAGTTAATCATTCAAACGCGTTCTTCTCACGTTATCTTTTAATGTAAAATGTTTATGCATGATACCATGTTTTTCTACTTACATGTACACGTATTTCTCAATTTGTTCGGACACATGGATGAGAATATGGAAACTGAAAGTCTTTGAGACGAAACCATTGACGATATTGCCTTGTCCCAAGCTACAAATGAGATTGAGTGCGAGTATTTATTTGGAGAACTTAGCCATAGCCATTTATTGGTGTTTGATATAGGCAATTTTGATGAAGACAACCTCCAATGTGAACAAGAGGAGACGGTCAGTTTTGCTTTCATAGAGGACCCCTAAGTATCAAAACTCATTACCTTAACAGAGAGCAAAATAACGAGAAAAAATACCAAAATGGGCGTTTTCCGAATTTGTGGAGTGGAGAAAAGCTACTAAGGATCAGTCATTCTTTAACTCGCATATTTTGATACCGACAACATTAAGTCATTACTGGGTAAATGTTTTACTGAGCACGGGGTAAAAATGGATCACTCTACCCTCCTCGTTCTTTGTATATGATAACTTGGTCTTGTTAATAGATTGTTTTACAACTTCTTTTCCTAATTACATGTACGGCTCATCTAGAGATATGGGCCATACCAAAGGAATCTACATTTAGATCATATTCATCATGTAGAGCAACTGTATATGCAGCGCTTAGAAAGTTTTTTTTATTTCATTACCAATGAAAGTGAAAACAGGTTTAGCATCGTATGGAGACAAACATTTTGTATTCACGATTTACTTTAAAATTTAGTTTAAAACCACTTCAGGTTTGAATAGTGATAAGATGGACGAATAATAGCAGAAAAAAATAAATTGTTAAATGTTTATGCCAGTTTGAGTTACGAAGTAATATTTTATCATTAATCAGGTTTCTACATCAAGTCAGTGGGACGAATTTAACAAGTCTCAGCATTGTTGATCCTTTTGTAATTCTTTGTCTTTAAATTATTTGAATGGTCGGGGAGACGACAGCACTAGTTCTGTTCTAGTAAAATTCTTAGAAAAAGTTACAAAGGATATATCGTCATGATGTCGTCAAGAGATCATGAGTTATAATACAAGAAGCAGTTTTCTTGTGCTCTGGACACGCGGTACAAGCCACTTGAACTAATGACAGATGAACAGTGACAACTGGTCAAAGCTATTGTAGATAAACTCGATACCCGATCAAAGAAAGTGGCAACAACCAGTTGCGGTGAAAACCGAAGATTCTGGCTCTGCAGAAAGCAGCAAAGCCGAGATCTATGGCACGATCTCGTCGCCGATGAAATGGACACTGAGAAATCTCTAGTTCAAGAGTACGAAATGTTAATCAAAGAGACAGCGGTGAAGGAAAATACTTACCCCTTGGTTTGGTGCAAATGAAAAGCAAAAGTTACAAAATGCTAGCACATATCACAGGTTTATTTTCTTCTATCCTTGGAGCCAGAAGATGATAATCAATAAGCAATCACATTTCAAAGCAAAAGTTTACTTTTTGGTTTTACATATTCATTTTCTTTGTCATCTGATATAAACTACTATGAAATGTTAAATCATTGACAATATTTTAATTTCTTGCAGAAGATTTGTATTATTTTAATTAAAACGTAGAGTAGGGGGACAGAAGTGTTGACAAAAATGGCGTCGCACAACGGACGTAAGAAGATAAATCGAAAAGAAACAACGGTACTTGCTTTAGTAGACTGAATAAAATACAAACAAAACTTACGTGCAAACTTCGAGGGGGAATAGACTGGTGAGGGTTCCGTACATAATTTTGAATAATGTCTTGCCAAATATCGAGCTTTTGTTGGTACAGATCATGGTCCAAATTTATTCGATGTATGCGCATCTTCCCAAGTCAAGGGTTTCTGATACGCTTCGCTGTACATAAAAATATGTAGAGCGGAGCGGATCAGAACCCTTGACTTGGGAAGATGATGTATGCGTTGCTGCAGTTTTAATGTACAACCAAATATTTTCAAAAATGTTCAACTCGGGTATTTGTGCCGGTCATCTCATATTTTTTATGTGATTTTTTATATGCGATGAATTCTTGGACGACCCGCACCCTATGAACTAGCATTGTCGTCCTGAAAAGGGTAGTTTCCTGACGGACAAGGACAGGCTAGAGATTAGTGTCCAAAGTTTTAAATTATTTCTGAGCACTGATATTGCCATTAACTCTCGATAAATTTCCAGCTCAATCAAAACAAAGTCACCCCCATGCAATCACAATGAGTCTGCGTCTGTTTTATTTTGGAACCAAGTCCGGACTCCATCCTTCGCCTTAGTTTTCTTCACACATAAACGCGTTTATTTTCCCCAACACATATCTGGAACTCATCACTAAATATGACTTTACTCCACTGAAAGTTAACATTCCACCATCTTCCGACACCATGGCAGCCGGTTTTTTGTCTGGTTACACTTTTGACTGTTACTTTTTTCCTATAAACGCGTTAACCCCTCTGGAAAATCCCTGTTCCATCAGTCTACGTTTTACGGTCTTCTTAGAAACTGCAACATTCCTGTTTTCATTAAATTTAGCCGCAATTTTACTTAAAGGTGCACACCGAGTAACATTTACCAACCTTTGCAACCCTCGATAATCACGTTCTCACGATAATCTTCGGCGATTTTCCAGACTTCCCGTGTTTTGAAAATTTCTAATAACATGTACACGGTATACGGACGACAGAGACTTGTTCACCGCCTGTGCTATTATCTGTAACTTTTTCTCCATTTCGGTACAGCTGCACGACGACATTTTTAAAGCTATCGACAGTTCTTCTCTTTTCTCCTCCAGCAAACAAAATTATGCAGCATACGAAAATATGACACATGAAGTTACAAGACCAAGCCTTAATCTATTTGCGTAGCAAGGGATTCCCTATGACGTCGGTTAAGAAGAAAAATAGCGTTTTACGATCACTTGTATCCCGCGTTCGTCTGTCCGTAAACTATTTACATTTTTTACTTCTTTTCCAGAACCACTGGGCCAATTTTAACCAAACTTGGCCCAAAAAATAATGAGATGAAAGGGGATTCAAGATTGTTAAAATTAAGGGCCGCGCTTTTTTTTTCAACGAAGATGATAAAGAAGAATTGAAAAAATCGTTGCTATTTTTCAAAAATCTTTTCAAAAACCATTTCGCCAGGTAATGTGAAACTTGTGTGGAAGCATCATCAGATAGTGTAAATTCAATTTTTTTTCAAATCATAATCCTCGGTGGTAGGATGCGACCCGATGCAGGGTCGAATTTTGCATAGGACTATATAGGGAAAATCTTCTCAAACCCCAAATGGCCAGAAGAGCTGCAACTTGTGTGGAAGCATCCTCGGCTAGAATAGACTTAAGTTGTTTTTTTTTAAATTTTGATCCCCGGGTAGGGTGGGGCCACAATGTAGGGGGTCAAATGTTTACATAGAAAAAAATTTAAATTATTCTCAAAAAATCAATCAATATAATATATAGTATTATTTAGCATCTTGACAAATTGCTGATTCTCAATTGTTTAGACTGTGGTTCCTTAACAATTCTTGACCCCCTCTCTCTCTCTATATATATATTATTTATTTTCTGTGTCCTGAAGAACATTCATGTCCAATACATAATTCTTTTTCACTATCGTCAACATCGCGATGTAAACAATATTGATACAATATCGACATACCATCGTTCGACATCGTCGACATTGCCGATATTTCTTTGACGTTAACATCGTCGACATCGCAATGTCGACGATGTTTAACCGATATTGAGTTTACATTGTCGACAATGCCGACATTTGTTTGCGTTAACATCGTCGACATTGTCGACATCGCAATGTATACGATGTTGAACCGATATTGAGTTTACATTGTTTACACCGCAGATATTTATTTAAAGTTTACATTGTAGACGATAAAAAAGGTATGATGTAGACACGATGTCGACTCGATGTCGATCAACATTGCGATGTAGACGATGACGACGATGTAAACAAGAAAGAAGGCCCACAATGTAGACACAATGTCGACTCGATGTTGGTCAATATTGCGATATCGACAATGTCGACGATGTTTTACAGGATAAAAGAGGTACGATGTAGACATGATGTCGACTCGATGTCGATCAACATTGCGATGTAGACGATGTAAACATGAAAGATGGTGCACGATGTAGACACAATGTTGATTCGATGTTAGTCAATATTGCTACATCGACAATGTCATCTATGAAACTGGATAAAAAAAAGTACGATGTAGACACGATGTCGACTCGATGTCGATCAACATTGCGATGTAGACGATGTCGACGATGTAAACAAGAAAGAAGGCCCACAATGTCGATTCGATGTTGGTCAATATTGCTACATCGACAATGTCGTCTATAAAACAGGATAAAAAAAAGTTTCGATGTAGACACGATGTCTACTCGATGTCGATCAACATTCTGATGTCGACGATGTAAACAAGAAAGATAGCGCACGATGTAGATACAATGTCGATTCGATGTTAGTCAACATTGCGATGTCGAAAATATTGATAAAACATCGTGCATTGGACACACCTCCTGAAGAAGGGACTGGTTGTCCCGAAAATTTAACAATTTCAATTGTTCATGTCGTTACCCATTTTTATGTCTGGATAAAATTTTGAAGATCTGTTTTTACAGGATCTTTCCTACTACATTCTTCGACCTTTAACATCCCTGGAAAATCAGCTGCATCCAAGCTTGTACATGCAATCTCTAGTTTGGATTGCTTAGTCATTTTACCAAAATATCATTTTAAAATACAGTGTCGGTATGTGCAGTACCTCTTTAATACCAGAAAGAAAAAGATGTGGGTGTTGCCTTTTGTATCTTGAAGGCCACGTTAGAGTGTCCCGCCAAAGACCGGCTATACGGTATTTACAGATGCAGTTCACGATACAACACATCTTTCTCGAACACTCTAGCAAAGTACTAGAAAAAGTTGATGCAATAATTTATTGTTGTTTATTTCAAATCAACGTGTATTTCGTACATTTTTATATTCAGAGAAAAAACTAAAGATTTGCGGTCGTTATCTTTTTTTAGTAATAGTATGGATACAAATATTTCAACATGGCGGATGACAGAGAAACTGAAATAAATAAAAATCGTGTCAATTCTGTATTTCCATTTGAAATTGGCGATAATATATGCGCAACCAAGCACTCATCATGAAATGTCTACAGTCAGTAACCGATTGAAGACCATGAAGCGCACAGAAATAGGCCATGCTTTTCTTTGCTGGGAGGAGCTTCATCTCACGAGAATTGAATACTGAAAAGAATATTAAATATAAAGAATTCATTTCAGTACTAATTTGAAAGTCAACTTGTTAAAGTACATGTACTATAACCAAAGAGACAAAATTGAGGCATATTATTATTTATTTTTTTAATAACGGAAGTACGATAAATGGTCTTTGGTGAGAAGTTGACTGTGTAAAAAGGATGTTTAAAAGAAGATATTTAGATTCATTTCTGATATGTCAAAAGTGAACGTCTCTCGTGAGCGTTCCTGAAACGCTGGTTTAAAATGGCACGTAGATAAGTAGACTAAAGATATCAATGTTTCAGTTTTGAAGTGGCCAAAAAAAAAAAAAAAGAAATTGTAATTTAACAAAAGGAAAGTGAAAAAACTAATATTAAAAATTGTTAAGCAAACCTTACCTTTTTCTTTTCCAAAGACGAGATTACAAAGTAATACCATCTTAAGTAACGTGTTATGAATCTCCATGTTTGACTTTCAAATTAATAAAAATGATAGTTTTTGTATAACTCTCTACTCGTGCTTTTTCTCAATATAAAACCGTTCAGATTAATATTAAACGCTAAGGTTTGTGTTATATGAATATTTTGACGTCAGTGTATCCAATGAATCGACTCCCATGTTTATACAGTCATGTATATAGTTCCAATACGTTCTTTATGAATTGATTAGTACGTGTTGGTAAGTTGTATTCAACGCTTTTCATAGAATTAATAAATACATAATATACACGAAATAATTTCACCAGTAAAAGGGGGCGTCTTTGTTAGATTCATTGATTTGTGTCTATAATTACTTCGATGTCTATGTTATAAGTACATGTACTGATATAATTCAGTTTTGCTTCAAAAGGGCAAATATTTGTGCAATAATATTGTGCTATTTTAAAATCACTCGCATTACATGAGAAGCACACTTTTATTAGTATTGTGTTTTCTATCACTGATTTACTACAATGAGAAGTTGAATCAATAATAAAAGATTGTTTGCTTAGAAATAACTAAATATGGTTTATACAGGAGACACCGATACAGTTACGGTTTACACGCATTTAAATTAATGTTCTTTTAATATTTTTTCATAAGTCTATGAAAAGTACTGGTATATAATGAAAAGTAATTGTAATAAACAAGTTTAACTTGGCGTCTAAATTTGGCCTTAATCATTAGATTTATTTAAAATTTAAAGAAATAACTTGTATGAACTTTCTGATAAAAAAGTTAAAATAAGCACGCAAATCAAAATTTATAAACACACAGGCCTTGCTTTGTATTACTTGCAAGCTTATTATCCAATTAAATGGCCAAAATTAGCATCATCTTCCTTGCCCTTTTGAAGCCGTAGAAAACAATGGTCGCATGTAGTGACCAAAAGGAAACCAATATATTTTGATCTTTTTAGGAGATGTATAACATGCGGTCGTCGTTTCTTCTAAAAATAAAATGCTTGCAATTGATATTTTTGACATGTATTTTATAAAAGTCAAAAAAATTGGCCATATCGGACGTCAAATCATCAAAAGAAAAATAAATATCGAATTTTGATTCTTCGTTCCTGTTTCTGCCGTATTAAAATCACAATACATTAAAATTGAGTTAAACTGACCGATGTACACTATGCAAGTTCGAAATACCATTATTGTACAAAGTCCTGTAGGGAATAACGAAGTCGGTTAAACATCATTGCTGACGATCTTTTAACAGTTGCATTTAACAGAACAAATGGGTCAGTTACCCTTTACACAGTTCAGACGAATACGCTTTTCTGCAAATTGAGCAAATTACGGTACACGTATTTCCCACCAGCGATAATAACCTGCTATGCAGAACTACATGTATGCACGTATTAGATGTCTACATTTCGCATACTTATTTTGATTAACTACCTTTATGTATTTCTTGTATTATAGAAACAAATTAAAGGATTCAAATACAGCTAAGTTCATATACATCAAAATAATACTATCCATTAATACACCAAATGCTGTCTTTTCACTCTTTTGGCCAACGTGCATAATCGATTAAACATTTTTTATAATTTTGACCCGTCCGTCAGTCCTGTGGTTTGGTTGTTTTTTTTGGGGGGGGAGGGGGGGTTGTAAGAGCAACTTCTCTTAAACCGCTTCAAAGAAACTTCTTAAAAATTAGGACTGCATTTGCATATTACCAGGAAATTCCGGTTCCCCTTTTGGAGAGAATTTTTGCTCTTTTACACTTTGCTCCAATGACGGCCGTTGTTCTTCTGAGGTATCTGTGCCATAGACTTTTCGAACTTTTGTAATGTCCATCATCTTCTGTGCAATGCAAGTCATTATTGACATTTATTTACATGTATAAAGAAATGTATAGTCCAAAAGTGTATATAAAAATATATGGATCCTCCATTTCAAAGACTTGCTTTTCACGTGCAGCAATCTCTTCACTGTTTTCAGCTTCTGCAGAATCACCAGCAAGTTGTCTCTTTTTGAAGCGTGCCTCTTGATTTCAAGTTATAAATAAAAGATGACTTCTTAATAAAGGTTCTGCGCATAGGTCAGGTATGGTGATTAGGCAATTCACATTTTAAAGACTATGACTTCAGTATTTTTAGCAGCACTATCTGTCTCTAAAATATTTGAAGGAATGTGCCAAATGAAATTGTGGGACCCAAGGTTATTTCCAGCAGAAAATGTCAGATGCATGCACTTAAAAGGCAATCCTGACTTTAAAGCTGACATGAAGTCATAAAAATACGCATTATTTCCCTTTTCTCTCCAAATACCGCCATAGTAGTTGTCGATTTCTATTGTTACGCTCATCACTACACACCCCCTATATAAGGCCGAGAAGACTATTCATGCTTCACCGCATTCAGGTATTTCATTCACCCGAACATGTTACATTGAACGGAAAGATTTGTAGAGACGCGTTTTGAAAAAAAATATGACAACCACTGCACTGCTAATGAAAGATAAAACATACTGAAATCCAGGCAAACATATTTCAAAAATCCTCAATCATTGTAAAACGTTTCCATGTGTCGTGCATGCAATGGACTTTCGAAAACGGAGTGTTTTTTTTGTAGAAACTGATAAAAACATCACGTTGTTACTTTCTTGGATTTACTATCGCTTGTTTACTATGTTGGATGGAGTGCAGCCGGGGTCTACAATATGATGCAGACGTTATAGACTCTGTAAGAACGACACACGTGTTCGATATGCACGCGAAGTAAGGCAGCACTATCTGTGCAAGATAATGCGGATACCTTAGAAATTCTTTCAAAAAAAAAAAAAAAACTGGGGACCGTCCCTCTTTTATTTATTTATTATTTATATTTAATTATTTTTTTTTGATTGTATCCTTCTTCAAGCATTTTTTTAATTACAAAGTGTGGTTCATGCCTTTAGAAGTCCTTGCTATCTACATGCCTTGATCGGAAAGCAACCTACCGTAACTTTCTCGACCGGTATATATACCCCAGTAGCAGTTGAGGAGCGATCGAAACTAATATGGCGACCAAATACTTTTATGAATTCATGTCAGCTTTACATTGTTAAATTTAGTAGTAGCGTCTCTGTCCGATTGATTCTGGAGTATATTCATCTTCACAAATTGTCTTGAATTCTTCTGTATGTGCCCTAGATGATCTGCAAATGCTTTGTATTTAGAGGCAGTACAGGGTTTCACAACATGTTTTTGGTCATCTGATATTAATACTCTGTCCTACATCAAGGCTTCTCATTGGAAAAATGTTTGTTCTGTTTTCGTGCATCCTTTTTGACTGCTTTAACCCAATAATATGAGTAAATATGAAGACTCTTAGACAGTTGAGGCGAACACCCTAGATCATATACCCCACAGGTCCACTCATATATCGCTTCTCAGTACATTATCAAGACATATATGCATGAAGCAAGGTTAAGAACATATTTCATTCATTCCAAATTAATGAAACTGAATTAACAATCACTGATGTGAGCCATATAGTGCAATATTGGGTCTCTTGACCTTCATTCCACTAATCCACCACCTATTTACTACAGGTCTACGTACAGACTCTATCAATGTTTTACTACACGTCTATTCGCATTAAAATGTTGAGGGTGTCGTTACATAGTCTACAGAGCCAATCGCTTTAATTATATTCATTGTAGAAAAACCCCTCTCACAAGAGGCATTGGAAAAAGGATACAATGATACAAGATGAATAATTTCATGATGTTCTTGTAGTTTTCAGTGTCTCGGTCCTCTAGAGAGATTCTCTGGAACACTGTTAGCGAATGGACTCCTACAAAATGTTGATTTCTTACAAGATGTGCCTTGAGATCGGTCCAATCTCTTAAGGCAGCATCTGTGTCACAGTTTCCAAGGTGTGGTCTGAACTGCTCCACCACTCTCTAAATTTCAGCTATTCCATAATGGACTAAGGCTATACTGATAAAAAAAATTAATAATTATATTTTTTGGTATTTGGTATATTTCTTTGGATTTCAGGTTATCCATCAGAGTGTCTGAGTGAGACATATAATTTAATGATTTAATTTTTTACAATATGTAGTTGTTTATGCATGTACAGTTTACTTCATTATTTATTAAATAAAGTTTACCTCAAAATATGAAATATACTCTATTTTCTTTTATTAGTAAATAATAATTAATTTTTTTTTCTATTGAATAATCAGCAATCATGTCCAAATCCGAGCAAATAATTTAAGATATGAAAATTAACTGGCTAAGGAAAAAGAATACCAACCATCACTAGCATTCATGTCTGGACATGTATTGTGGTCAAAGACATGACATACTGTAAATTTGGGGTTCTGATGTAGATTCTCAAATCTAGATTGAATTCAGTCTAGGATACTGATGATTAATTGCCTCTTTGGTTTATATAGTGTTAGGCTTTACAGATTCAAAACTTCACAGAAATCTGAGAATCTCTATTTTTTAACCAAATAATAAACTGCTCTCTTTAATTTGTCCATTTTTACCAAGGTTTGCTCATCCGACTTCTGAAATCCCTTTCAATAGATGTAGCTTTTTGATTTTCTTTCAGTGAGTGTGCTAGTTTAGCGGCAGCAGCCCTTTAATACACGCATGATTTCACATGATATATAAATGACTCTTTCTTTACTCTGTTCCAGCCAAACACCAGCTATCCAAATAAAAGAAAAAATTAAATTTATTTTAAAATCAGCTCGCATTTTTCGCTAATTTCGATCCCTGTCTTGCACCGGCATCGACTTATATCTTACCTTTAGCTAGAACTAATGGCTTTGAATATTTTTTTCACTATAAATGTCCTTAATTTCCGACATTTCTTCGGTAATTTTCCAAACGCCAAGAAAAAATAAAGTTTTAAAAATAATTAAACTATACTATATCAATATTAATAGCGAGCTCTACCGGCAAGGCGTGTGTGAATAGAAAATTCGGACCAGTTGCACATTCATTCAACGGATTTTTTTGGCGTCAGTTACTCGGGCCAGTAATGCCCTGTTTTTATCGACCAGCAGTTCCCTGTAAATATGGTTTCCCATTTCACCCCCTTACCAAACTGAACTGTACCGAGTGCAACTTAGAGAAAGAAGACAAAGGCCATTAGAGACTCTTTCAGAATTTGGTCAGGCCATTAGGCGATTGACTAACTTGGCATATCCAACTTCACCTGGTGAAGTTCGTGAAACATTAGCTAAGATGCCTTGATTGATTCAGACATTCGTATTCGAATCAAGCAGTCTCGTCCTGCCAATTTGAACGAAGCCATAAGCCTTACTGTAGAACTGGAGGCATATAACAAAGTTGAAAAACGAAATAGAGAGCTGAGAGGACACTTGAGGACAGCT
Organism: Magallana hongkongensis; assembly: GCA_016163765.1. Lineage (NCBI taxonomy): Eukaryota > Metazoa > Mollusca > Bivalvia > Ostreida > Ostreidae > Magallana > Magallana hongkongensis. Next base: position 3,322,113 of record WFKH01011801.1, read on the forward strand.
ATTGCTGATTAACAACCCCAGCTACATGGTATCAATGTTAATCACAAGCTGGAATCCTGAATGAAGTCAGTAGAAGAGGGAATGAAGTGCACTAAAGAAGAACTGAAAGAATTAAGAAGCTCTAGGCAAAAGATTAGTGATGACAGATGGTTTCGAAGTGACCGTGCAAATAACAACAATCAAGAGCGCAGGTGCTATAAATGCAAGAAGACAGGGCATTTAAGACGTAAGTGCCCTGAGCTACGCAGAAGACAGAAGCAACATAACAGTCTTAATGGAGGCCAGAAAGATGATGCACAATGTGATAAGAATGCAGCGAGAAGACCAAATGTGTCAGATGGCCTTGGTTCATCAGTTGAGGAATGTGGACTGTATGTATAAGTTCAGGTACAGGGGGAAAGGCAAAGTTTCTTGTGGACACTGGTACTACTGTAACACTGGTATCAGAAACTCTGTACAAAAAGTTACCAGTGGCAATAAGATCGAACTTTCGAAACGTATCTCAAACAATATGGACAGCTAATAGTACCCCACTTTCCGTGCATGGAAAAGCAGAGTTCAACATTTGTGTTGACCAGGTGATATGCTACAATGATGCAATAGTTGCAAATCCAAGATCGATGGTATTTTAGGCCTTGATTTAATGAAGAAAAACATGTGTTCAGTGGATGTCAACAATAAGACTCTCATTATCAAGGGGCATGAGAAGCAAATGGCGATAGAAGGGTTCCTTGGCCGTTTTAGGATAACAGCTGCCAAAACAGTTAGCATTCCGCCAAGAAGTGAGGTCATAATACCCGGCAAAGTTTGTGTGCCAATAGGTTCACATATTCCATCTTGTGAAAGTATAGTGAAACCAGTTAACCACATTGTTGGAAAGCAAGTTGCTTTGACTGCAAGGTCAGTTGTTTCTCCTGGAGAAACTGTTCCCGTAAGACTCATGAATACGGAACAAGAATCAAAAATCGTTTATTTAGGAACCACAGTAGGACAGCTTTCTGAAGTGAATACAGTACAAAATATGTTGTCAGATGAAAATCCCCAGAGTGCAAACATGCTGCGGAAGGATCTGGCAGAAATGTTGCAGAAGACAGTAGACACATTAACTCCCGAACAACATAAAGAAGCAAAAGCATTTTTATTAAAGTACACCTCTTTGTTTGCAGAAAATAATTTTGACTTGGGCAGGACAGGTGTTGTCAAGCATCATATCAATACTGGTGATAGTCGTCCTATCAAATAGCATCCAAGGAGGGTACCTGCTCACTTGACAGAAGAAGCAGATAAAACCATAGATGACATGCTGGCGAGAGACGTTATCAAACCATCTAATAGCCCATGGTCCTCACCTATTTTCACGGTTAAAAAGAAAGATGGCTCATACAGGTTTTGTGTGGACTATAGACGTCTCAATAGCTGCACCGTTCAAGATGCATATCCTCTCCCGAGGATCGATGAATCATTAGACCAGTTGTCTGGATCAAGCAGGTTTTCTACACTTGACCTTTGTTCGGGCTACTGGCAAGTAGAAATGGAGAGTGTGGACAAACCCCAAAACGACATTTGCAAAAAGGCGAGGTCTCTTTGAGTTTAATGTAATGCCTTTTGGATTGAGTCATTCGAACGCCTCAAGCGTGTTAGCAGGTTTACAATGGTAGATTTGTTTAATCTATTTAAACGATATCAGTGTCACTGGTAAGACTTTTGAAAATATGCTTGAAAACCTGGGGAAATTTTTTCAAAGGCTAAAGAAGGCCAATTTGAAATTGAAGGCCAAAAAGTGTTGCCTGTTTGCCAAAGAAGTTACTTATCTTGGCCATGTCATTTCTGAACAAGGTGTTGCCACAGATCCAAGCAAAATAGCTGCAGTGAAAGAGTGGCCCGTACCATCAAACGTCACTGAGCTTAGGTCATTCTTGGGTTTGTGTGGCTATTATCGCAGGTTTATTAAAAACTTCTCTGCTGTTGCCAAATGTCATCACTCCCTGACCGAGAAAGGAGAATCATTTGCATGGACAAAGGAATGTCAAGAAGCATTTGAAAAGTTAAAAAGCCACTTGATTAACTCCCCTATATTGGCTCATCCAGATTTCGAAGTTCCATTTATGCTTGATACAGATGCAAGTGACCAAGCGATAGGAGCGATGTTGTCGCAGAACCTAGATGTGAAAGAATGTGTCATAGCCAACGCAAGTAGAACACTGACAAAATGCGAGCGTAGATACTGTGTCACACGTAAAGAACTCTTGGCAGTAGTTCATTTCATAAAACATTACAAGCATTACTTGTATGGAAAAGAGTTTTTGGTTCGTAGTGACCATGGTTCGTTGAGATGGTTGTTTAACTTCAAGAACCCCGAGGGTCAGCTTGCCAGGTGGCTGGAGACATTTGATTTCAAGATACAACATAGGCAGGGGCTACAGCTCCAAAATGCAGATGCATTGAGTAGGTTACCATGTAGACAATGTGGATATGATCCATCAAATCAATGCAAACGCAAAGTGTATTAGACCAACCATAAGATAAGTCACCAGAGTGTCATGTCAATGTTGTTAAGTTAGCTTTTGAAAGCAAAGACTTGTGTCTCAACATCAGGGATGTACAAGATAAAGACCATGAATTGAAGCAAGTAAAGAGCTGGTTGGAAAGTACAAGCTAACCTGCCTACGAGGATATAAGTGGTCTTGGATATGTTTTGAAATCTCCTTGGTCTCAGTGGGATAGCCTTGTTGTAGAAAATGGTATCTAATACCGGAAGTATGATGCTGGCAATGGTAAAGCATCCTGTCTACAAGCAATAATACCCCGAAGCGAACGCAGAACTGTTTTACAATTTTGTCATGATATGAAAACTGCTGCACATTTGGGGTTTCCAAGACACTAGCCCGAGTTCGACAGAAATACTATTGGCCAGGTTTACAAGCTGACACTAGGACCTACATAGCTGGCTGTGAAAAGTGTTCTAAGAGAAAGAGTCCACAAATGAGGAAGCGAGCACCAATGAAACTTGTAAAAAGTGGAATTACCATGGACAGAATTGCGACTGACATCTTGGGTGAACTTCCATTGACTGAAAAAGGCAATAGATATATCCTCGTCATTTCCGACTATTTTACCAAATGGACGGAAAGTTTTGCCATGCCAAACATGGAAGCTGCAAGCGTTGCTAGAATTATAGTTGAGGAAGTTGTTGTATTATATGGAACACCCTCCATCATCCACTCTGACCAGGGTCTCTAGTATGAGAGCGAACTTTTCTCCGAGATGTGTCATGTCATGCATATAAAGAGGACACGTATCACCCCTTAACACCCACAAAGTGATGGGATGATGGAACGTTTTAATAAGTCACTTGTGACGATGCTTAGTGCCTACGTAAACAATCACCATTCTGACTGGGATAGGTTTTTTACCTTATGTCATGATGGCATACAGATCATCAGTACATGAGACCACCGGGTTCACACCAAACCTCAAGATGCTTGGTAGAGAGGTGACTACACTGCTTGACATTATGTACGAAATGCCAACTGAAGTTAAATATATCCCAAGCAACAGGTGGGCATGGCAACTCAAAGAGACAATGGAAGAAGCTCACAAACATAAACACAGCTATGGTAAGACAGAAAAGGTACCATGACCAGAAATTATCATGGCAAAAGTTCAAGCCAGACGATCAAGTTTACGTTTACTTTCCTATCAGAAAGGTCGGAAGATCCCCGAAGTTCACTAGTTACTGGTAAGGTCCATTTGAAGTACTTACCAAACTGAGAGATTTAACCTACAAGATTGATTGTGGACAACGTGGCAAACCACAGGTTGTGCATGTTGACAAGTTACGACTAAAGCGTGACCAGATGTTAAGAGATGAGGTTGTTGAGGAGGCTAGTTCTCATGTAGAGACTAACCAATCTTCTACAAGCAACATCAAGACAGATGTTATAAGTGACGAAGGGTCTGAAACAGATGAGATTGACAATGATATTAATTTGGGTACAACGGGTGGTTCTAGAATCAGAAGACAGCCTAAATGGCTGCAAGATTATATCCAGTGGTAAATTGTCTTTACAACAATTTTTTTTTCTGTTGTAGAGAAATGGCAAAGACGAAGACTACCAGTGCGGAACAGCTGAAGAAATGTCCATTCTGTTCCTTTAAAAATAGGAGTCATTCGGAATGGAAAGACCACATGGTCGACTGTTATGAAACCAGACACTTTTGTAGAAGATGTGATTATTCGACAGACAAGAAAGTCAACTACATAAGGCATTTAAGGAGAAACCATCCAGACAAAGTTGAGAAAGGTCAAGGCAGCCAACAGTCTGATAATGTAGAGGGTACTAAATCCAGTGAAGATAGTTTATCTAGGGATCACCACGACGAGGAGTCTTCAGATGAAGAGGAGTGGCTCTCACAGGATTGATGAAGAACCGGCCATATAGACATTAATTTTGTTCAATCTTCAGTCTGCAACTATTGTGAAATCTGCAGAACAGATAGTTATTTTTTTAATATAAAACTAGGTTATCAGGTTTACAAACCATTGATGTAAGGAACAGTTGACTGCATTACATCTCCTATGTAAGCAATTTTACTACTTCGTCATGTATGTGCCCTCTGAGAAATTAAAACATTTGTAAGTATCAAAAAAGGGTTAGTCAAACAAGAAATAGTTTGGAACAAAAACATAAAATAAATATAAAATCAATCAAACAGAAATAAGGTGATAAATGCTGTAGAAGTTTCAAAGCTTGAGCGGACAAAAATCTTTATTGTTCATGATAAAAAACCATATGACAGGAATGGGTCTAGCATGCTTTGGGATGGCCATATAAAGGCTCACTTGCGCAAATTAAATGATAGGTACTAACATGATAAATGTACACTACACTTGATAAAAATAGGTGACAGACTTAAGTTAATTTAATGCCATGCACCGTACAGCTGCTGAAGTTGAGAAGATCAAAATGTTGATAACATTGATTGCATAATACACGAACAACTAAATTCTGTAAAATGTAAATGTAACAATAACAAAAACAATAACAAGCAAGTTAAAATCGCTTACCTTGTTATCTGCCTGGTATCGTATGCATAAGGCAGAATAAATACGTTGTATGGCGCAGGCTTTCACATTTCTGCAGTGTAGGATCATTCCATATATTGTGAATATTGTCGCTAACTTTGATTCTGGAGAAACTCTGTCACCTAAAAACAAGAATATTTATTAATGGGTATATTTATTTCTATAATAATTGTTTATTATTACAATGCAATACTATATATGTCTATTTATGTACTACAAATATTTTAATGACAATTTGTGGGTCAAATTATCATGGACTGCATGCTTATTTTGACAGGTTATTAATTTATAGGGACATATAAATTTCACAAAAAAACAAAAGAAGACTGAGAAGAAGAAAACTGTGAGGACACTGAAATGTACCCAATAATCCACTAAATTCACAATTAAATTTGTACCACAAAGTCTGCCAATTCTACAGTATGCTTGATATTTTAACATTTAAATTTAATATATTTCTTAATAAACAAAACATACCAATAGCAGCAAACAATATCTGGAACAGTTCCGAACACTTCTCACTCATCTCTGAGGAAACTTTTCTCATCCAGTTTTGTTCATTAACTTAAATCGGTCTTTCATGAAAAGAACACTGTGTCTTCCCTTGCACACGTTTTCGATAGACTTTGTAATTGTTGATGCCATGCTGCACGGTGATAATGACAAAAATGCCTAGCTATTGATGTGTTCCATCAAATCGAGAAGGTTGGTCTCATTACCTGCATCATCTTCTTTATTCTGTACTGGCTGGAATTTGCAGTATGACTTATGGTCAGGTGCAGATGTAATGTTGGGGTCTAGGGTTGATTCTTGGGTGTCCCCGCACGAGTCAAATGACAGTTTTTGTCTGGATTTTTTTGTCTCACCTAACTCTAATTTTTTCAATTTTTCGACAGAGCTTTTGATCTGCTCGGCTACTGAGTGTCTTAATGACGACGGTGGAGTTTTGGGTAACCGTTTAAGTCGTTTGTGTGCAATTTCGAAGTTCTCTAGATACTGTCAACACACCTTCGCTTAAAGTCCATGAAACCTTGACACTTACCCACACACGTTTCGCATACTACATATCACATAGTAAAGACGGATCAAGTACGAGTCCTGTGAATTGTTCAATAATTTTGACATAATTCTGTTTTTTTGATTTAAATTTTGCTAAGCAGTGTAATCGTTTAGTCAATTTCTTTGCATACAAAACACAAGCTTGAATATCTGAGGAAAAGTACAAGCATTTCACCGGTGTAATGGGGGCGGCAATTTTGGTTTTATACTGCTGGGAAAAGTAGTTCCAATGGCGCTTCCCGTTATACAGCCGAGGTTAGATGAGATACGAATCGGCCGAGATGTGCCGAGTGATTGTTTCGATAAACTTAACTCATTAAGAAATACAGTAGTCGTCAATGAAATTGACCTAAAATAGATGACATCGCCCGGCGTCACGGAGCAGCGAATTGTAATCTATGAAAGGCCGGTTCAACTCGGGAAAACGCCGATACAAAATGTGAAAATAAACAATGATGCATATTACATTCAAACTTTGTAACTCGAACTTGGCGGGACTAAGTAAAAACTGATGCAAGGGTTCGAGATATTGAAGTTGATAAAAGTTGGTTCATTGTTTTGTTTATATAAATGCGTAAATACATGTATAGTCTTTTCTGTTATCGTAATTTATAGTGTGTACTAAAACACTAGAAGATTTAGCACGTATTTATTGTTTTTATTTCATATTTTAAAATTATCAAAGACAAAACATTTTTTAAAAAGGTGAAAGAAGATTCAAATTAAATAAAGAAAAACTATATATTTATGTGAGACATGTGAATCATTTGAGTTCCTACTTCACACTAAGACAGCTTATGACGTATGAGTGTGTCATTATTTTGACCCAAGGTCATTCGGACAAAGTTCAAGGTCACTGGAAAGAAAAGTGCATAATTCGTGTCTTTATTTTCCTTATGGAGAAACATTGGAAGTTCCTACGTTACACAAATATTTCTTATGACCTGAGGGTGTGTCATGATCTTGATTCACGATCATTTGGGCGAGTTCAAGGTCACTGGAGGGGAAACTTGCAAAAGTCAAGTGTAAGCCTTTCACCTTATTTAACTCCTGGAGATTCGCCTTAAACTCAGTAATTACGAAGTCCAATTGTTAATTAATAAACGTTTATTAATGAGCGTGATCGTATAGTAGATTTTACAATCATTAAGAGCAGCTCAAATCAAAGATCTATCTAACATCATTTTACATGAGTATATATAACATTTTACTTATGATTGACGGTTCTTACCAGTCCGGCTCATCTACAATGATCATGAGTGAGCAATTAGTGTCAAAATCCCGGAGTTAAATTTTATTTCTAAATAAAGTAACAAAACTGTCAAAACCGTCAGAAAGAATATTGTGATGTGGGTTTTGAGTCTCAGAATCCGAGTCTCTGAGTCCCCCACCTGGGTATAATGCATCGTTTACTCATAATACATTCATTCATACATGGCTTTAAGGTTACAAAGGTTAAATAGAATAAGCAATACATGACTCTATATAGAGTATCAGAGCTATCGATGCAGACACAGAATCGCCAAATATGACAACTTATTTTCAAACTCCCAATTTGGATATTTGTGCCCGTATTCTGTACCTGGTTGCATAACATCATTTAGGAATACTGCGCAGTGCTACAAGAGTCACATAGTTCATTCTGTTAGTTATCATTAACACAATTCATTACGCAGTATCTATGTATACATAAGTATCATAGTGACCAATTTGTAATAGTAACAATTCAAGGTCATAGCATGGCTATCTGTTTACACAAGTCCGGTTTATATCTTTCTTATAAAGAAATATTAGAAAATCCTACTTCACACATAGATTAATGGTGACCTGTGGGTTTGTCATAATTTTGATCCAAGGTCATTTTGGCAAGTACAAGGTCACTGGAGGGAAAAGGGCATAATTCGTGTCCGGTCTATATCTTTCTTATGGAGAAACGTTGGAAGTTCCTACTTCACACATAGATTGATGGTGACCTGTGGGTTTATCATATTTTTGACCCAAGGTCATTTTTATAAGTACAAGGTCACTGAAAGGAAAAGTGCATAATTCATGTCTGGTCTATATCTTTCTTACAGAAAGCTATTGGAATTTTTACTTCACACAGATTGCTTGTGATTAGAGGTGTGTCATTATCTTGACCTAAGGGCATTTAAGCAAGTTCAAGGTCATTGTAAAAATTGCATTATTCCTGTTTAGGCCTTTTTTTTGTACTGGAAAATGATTAGAAGCGAAAACTTGACACAAAGATTGCCTGTGACCTGAAAATGTCCTGACCTTGAGCTTTGGTCATTTGTGCAAGCTCAAGATCACTGGAAGAAAAAATTTGTGCTCCAATTACTTTCCAATAAAGAACTACTTGAGTTACGATATTTTCTGAGCAGGGGTTTCATTTGTGAGCTTGCGCACAGTACCTCTAGTTTGCATTAGAGCATTGTGCACAACAAACGGTGGGGGATTGGAGGAAGCTGAGCAGAACTTGGCACTTTTCGCTTCTAAATAGTTTTCAGAGGAATTCTCATCGTGTAGAAGAGGCAACACTTCTTTCACTCAACCTGTCTGAGTTGCAAATGTTGCTTTGTTTCTTTACAAAATGGTAAGATTTTTGTAGAAAATTTAAGACACTGTCAATGTTGTGCTGTGTAACAGGAACAGAAAAACCACTCTTCAAGACAAGTCCCATAATTTAGAGTTCAAAATAATTCTGTAAGAACATCACAATATACTTTTTTTCCCATTAATGCATGTTGTTAGTTCGAACTTCAAATGTAACTCCTGCGAAACGATGTTTTGAATGGCACAGTAAGATGGAATATCTAGGTTGGTACTCAGTGACGACTTAATCTGCTGCAAATGCTGTCCAGATTTATACGACCCGTAGGAGAGTTTCTGAAGATAAGGATGAGCCTGATATTAATAAAGATATTACCAAATTATTCAAAAATTGTTATTTTAAACACATGTATTATTAAAGATATTATATTGTACTATAAATTTTCAGGAAACTCATAAAGTGAATGTCTCCAAGAAAGAACGTTGCTGTGACAGCAACAACGGGTATGGCAAGCACACAGCTGGATGCAACCACTCTACGCCACTGATGTGGGATAATGGATTGAAGGTACATTCTGGAGCATCGTCGGAACCCACGGGTTTTCTATCCGTTACACTGCTTTCAACCCGTGGGGGCAATGCTCCAAAGACGCTCGTATCTAAAAATTATTCATGAGAAAATAAACGAAATTCATTGGTCCCGGTGAGCTCTGCTCGGAGTGACTAGCCAATCAGAAAACTCGCAAGATACGGCATTTGCATCGACTGTAAACATGGCTGCTGCAGAGAGCATTTTTAACTTTGAAGAACTGAAAGACTTTCAGAAGGCCGCGATAGAGCATCTTATAAAAGGAAATGATGTTTTCCTGAGTGTACGAACTGGCGCAGGAAAATCCCTCTGTTATCAGGCATTTAATCCGATGTTTAAGAAGGAAAACCCTATTGTTTGTGCACCGTCCTCGTAGTATGTCCATTAATCACCATAATGAAAGAGCAGACAGATTATTTAAGCGAGCTTGGATTTTCGGCTACTTATATTGGCAAAGACGGAAAAGAAAGTGATTCTATTAAAAGGGGAGAGTACGACTTTCTATTTTCATCATCAGAGGCTGTTGTTGGGAATCCCGAATGGAGAGCGATGCTTCTTGGTCCTGCAGGAGAGCGTGTACGGCTACTAGTCATTGACGAGGCGCACACAGTTCTCCACTGGAAGGCTTACACTCATTTATAAATTAACCTTGGCAATTTAAAGTATTTAAATATTAATTTAAATCGACTTTAATCACGGTGTAGTACCTAAACGGCTGCTATCGGTAAAAAACGGCGTTCGATGTTTCTATTCGAAAATTGAACGGCTGCTAGTCGATATAGATTTCATGGGTCACGCCACAAAATCAACGAAAAGTTTCCCAAAATCAAGGAAATTTTAAAACAATCCGTGTGCACGGAACATCTAAGAAATTATTATAATTGAAAATAAATGTAATTTGCTTAAGGGCCTAATAAGTAACCAAATATAGAAAAAATTCTTACGTGGGTGACGAATCAGAAGGCGCATCAAACAAGGTTTTATGCTAGTATTTTCATTTAGAATACAGATTGTGTTGGTCCTGACCCGTGAAAATATATGTAAATCTATTCTGACTCATGAGGGAAGACAAAATGAACATGAAAGTATATTATAAAAGAAATATATTGAATAAACATGAATTTTAAAAGTTACGGTTGCTATTTGAAATATTGAATTGGTAGCACCGGCTATAAACTGAAAACAATGCACCGGTTGCTAAACGAAAGTTTTGACTTTGTGGGTGGAAAGTCACGTTAAGCCTGGGTTTTTTTTAATGATACTACCCCCCCCCCCCCTTGAATATCTGGGCAAGTCTGATGTATATACTTAGTTTCGATGGCCAAAAAGTTAGTTAGCACTTAAAGACTAAATCTACAGCGGGGCGATCAGTGCCTAATTGGGCATGAGAAAGTAGAATGTTTATAAAGAAATCAAGGAAGGTTAATTACGGAATAAAATCAACGCTTGGCAAAAAGAGGAAGACTGGACAAACGCGGATCCAGATTAATTTTTTCAATCTTTTGGTTCAACTTAAAGGATAAAGGATTTCGTAAATGAAATGATAATTCCGTACAATGTCTTTTTTATTTGATTTTTACATATCGTGAGGATGTTTTATTTGATTATAAATTGACAGGAAAACATGTATATTGACGACTGAATAAGAGAGAAAAAGCTCAGATTTTAGTGATCCCAAATTATTAATTCAAATTAGTTTTCTTTAAATTTCGCATGATTCTTAATGTTTTTAAAGACCCCTTCTATGTAAATATCAAAATTGGTGGCCACGCATAGTCACTGATTTTCTTCTTATTTCGTATTTTGATACTATTGGATGAACTAAAATGCAATACCACTTTAAACGGTTGCTATGGGGACCGGTTGTCATGGTAACAGAAGGAAAAGATTGAAGAATGGCCATTTTAAGATATTTTGAACACAAATTGTAAGATATTGCAGCAGTTTCAGCTATACAGAATAAAATTATCGCATACAAAATAATGTGAATTTTTTATTTATTGAAAATTTTTCATGGGCAAATAGAGTTTAATAGTGTTACCATGGTAACTAAACAGCACTTCAAAAATACATTTTTTTTTTTCATTTTATTCGAACATAAATAGCTTTACATGTAAATGGAAAAAAATTAAACTCTTGTTTTGGCAACAAAGAATATATCAATAAAAATTGAAATCCATTACACTATACAGTGTATGTACATATTATCAACATTTGATAAATCTACTTCTTGCCAATCTACCTTATTTTTATGAAAAAGTAAAATTTACTAAATGATGAAAACATTGACCAATGTACTGATTGACAATGACAGTAAATACCTACATGTATACAATTAGTATGGTACATGTAAGTTTTAATTGTATAGAAATCTATTGATGCATAATTTATAGATCATATATTCAATAGAGTTTGGAAACACGGAACATAATTGTTTAATTCAATGCATAACGGGGAAGTAACTTCATTAAAATAAGGAACTGCATATTTTCAATAGAAACCGGTGTTGTTGTCTAATAGTAGCCGTAACATAAGTTCTTTGAAGTAAAATCTTTATTATTCTTTAATAAACAATTAAAATGGGAAATTCTGACCAGCAAACTATACATAGTACTAATATTAAGTAATCTGTCGCTTCAATTTCTTAGAATTGTCTTTAAATATGGCGCAATCAAGTTCAAAAGACTAGTTTGCTTGGACATGTGCCCAAGTCAACGACATTTATTCGCTAAGTTTAATGTAAATTCTTTATTTTGTAGAAAAATAGACTGATTGTTTAAGTGTCAAAATATGTGTTTAGTTCCGTAAGGGTTGTCAACTACTCTACTAAGCTACATTGTTTGAATATAAGGGCATTTTGTTCAATGTGCGAAGAAAAATACTTACTATTTCGGCCATTTATTTCAGCTAGTAGCCGTATAATTTTCGAATAGAAACAGAGACCGCGTTATTTTTACCAATAGCAGCCGTTTAGGTACTACACCGTGTTAATGGTGCGCCTGCTATGCTAATCCGAGATTCCTCTGACTCTAACCCCAGCTATTATAGTGACGTGCGGGGGAGAGTCTCGGATTACTGCTATGCATATTTAAGGTCTTCCGTTTCCAACGGAAGACCTTATAGTGATTGTAATGTTTTTTATTATTATTATTATTATTATTATTATTTTTTTCCCCTTTTTTGTCCACAAGATTTCTCAGAGATGGCTGGATAGATTTTCTTCAAATTTTCAGGGTTGATAGAGAATGATAATATCTCGAGGCGTTTTTTTCATTTTCTCAAAATTCACTTCCTGTCGTTCGTTTCCTGTCCCGCGGCAAAAAGCTATGGTCAATGAGATCTCAGAAACGATAAAGACTTGAACATCAAAACTTTGAGGGATGATAGACCTATAGGTGTAGATGTGTTTAAACTATTTTGTTTTGTTCGTCGTAACTTCCGGTCGTCACCGGAAGCACTTCAAAAATTATTATTTTTAGGTATTCAATTTTTTTTGCATAGAATAAATATATAAGTATACATCTATACATTTGTTATCTATGCGATGTTATATCAACAACAAAAATCTACTTCCGGTGAGATATCTCAATTATCTCAGAAAATCTTTTTAAAACAAATGTTTGAACCACGAGATCTCAAAAACTGTAAGTGATCAAAACACGAAACTTACAAGGATGATAGACATTTGTGAGAAGATGTGTTTAAACTCTTTCATTTTGTTTACCGTCACTTCCGGTCCACACCGGAAGAGTTCAAACAAATCAAGTTGATTATATGTTTCACTGTTTTTCTTTGATAATTTTATTTAAAATAATCAGCAATACAGAAGTGTTGTCTAACGTAAAAAAAATGGTAACTTTTTTTTTTCAATGAGCACTTCCGTTTGTCCGTTTCCTGTCCCGAGACAAAAAGTAATGACTACATGAGATCTCTAAAATGGTAACGACTTGAACAACTAAACTTTGTGGGATGATAGATCTATGTATGTAGACATGTTAAATCTATTTTGTTTTGTTCGGCGTAACTTCCGGTCGTCACCGGAAGCACTCCAAAAATTAGTTTTTTTTTTACCTTTTCTAAGTTGTTTTTTATAGAATGAATAAGTAGTATAAATCCTTACATAAGTCATCTATGCGATGTTTGACAAAAAAATTTTACTTCCGGTGAGATATCTAAAATATCTCAAGAAGCTTTTTTAAAACCAAATGTTGTACCCGCCAGATCTCAGAAACTGTAAGTGATCAAGACACGAAACTTACATGAATGATAGACATTTAATAGAAGATGTGTTTCACGTTTTTCATTTTGTCAACCGTCACTTCCGGTCCTCACTGGAAGGGTTCAAACAAATCACGTTGTTTTTAAGTTTAACATTTTTCCTTGAACAGTTTTACTTAGCATGATAAACAATAATGTTTGATAGGCAAATGCTCGGGAATTACAAACTTTTAGTTTCATTGATCACTTCCTGTCGTCCGTTTCCTGTCCCGAGACAATAAACGTTGTATCCACGAGGTCTCAAATACGGTAATGACTAGAACAAACAAACTTAGTGGGATGATATACTTATGTTTGTCGATATGTTAAACAGGTTTTGTTTGAATTAACGTAACTTCCGGTTGTCACAGAAACTACTTTAAAAAGGGTTTTTTTCTTCATTTTCTGTGTTTAGCTTTGTAAGTTCTGAGAGTTTTCTTCAAAGTAAGTGTTTCATGTAATACATTTTCTACTTGGAAGAAGCATTGCTTTTTAATAGATTAATACATGTTTATAAGAACGGAAGACCTTTTTGTTGCTATAGCAACAAGATTCTAGTCAATCTTGTTATTATTCTATAGATGAATAAAAACAAGATATATTGATGATATTTGCCTTTTGAAATGTATACAGTAATGATGTAGATGTGGATACTGTCAAATGGATAGAAGGTTGACAACAATCATATTAAAGCCAGTAATTAATGACTGAAATGATTAACAAAGACACTATTTATGATTGACATATATTTTACTGCTGTTTCATGTAGACAAGTGTTACCTTACACCCTAAGGCCTTGATTTCAATTGAAAATGTTTTAAATTTTAGGGGAGAAAGTGATGATTATGATGAGCCATTCAGACAGTGGTATGGCAAGCTGGGCGAGCTACGTTCTTTAATTGAGTGTCCAATTCTTCTTTTGACGGCTACTGCCAACAATTCCGCACGAAAGAAATTGCAACAGAAATTCTGCATGAAGAATTGCCATGAAATTATAGACAATCCAGAGCGTGAAAACATCAAACTTTTTCTTAAAAAGATTAAGAGTACTACTCCACAGGATGACCCTTTTTTTTTTTCTTATTAAGTTACTTAAAGATAAGAAAGAATTGTGTCCAAGGTTTATTATATTTTGTACTTCTATTAATGCTTGTGGACAGTTAGTTACTACATTAAGACTAAATTTAAAGGAAGAAATAAGACATGTTCAAATGTATCATTCTAAAACCCCAAAATTTATTAAAGAGGATATCAAACTAGATTTAGATGATCCAAATGGTGATATAAGAGTTTTAGTAGCTACAAGTGCTGCTGGCATGGGTGTTAATTTTAAAGGTGTTTATCATGTTATAAATTGTGGACCCCCAAAGGACATGGATGCTTTTGTACAGCAGTTTGGAAGAGCAGGGCGGGATGGTAAAACTTCAATGGTTTTACTTTTGTCCAATGGAAGACAGTGTCAGAAATTAGATAGTGATATGAAGAATTATATTACCAATACCGATAAATGTAGAAGAGAGTGTCTATTGAATGCTTATAATTCTAAACCGTCCCCATGTGTTAATTGAAACATTTATTTTGTGATATATGTGATAAGTTGTGCAATTGTAACAATAATTGTTCAGATTTTCAGCACCCTTATTTTGAATTTGTTTTGTCAGATGTTTCTACGTCTTCTGATGAGTCTGATTGTTTTGATTTTGAGGACTTAACAATTTAGTATATGTACAGTAAAACATGCTTATAGTGTAATACTAGTTCTGTAAATTTTGATTTGTTAAAAACATAATTTGTGTAATCGTCAGATTTATATTACAATATACTTCACCTCCTCTCCTTTGAAGTGGTAAGGAATGTTTTAATTGATTGTTTAATCTTCACAGCATTAATTATGCATCTTAAAGTATGAATTCAGTCAACCTAATAAATCAATTAATTTTAAATATAAATGTTGTATATTTACTACAATAAAGTGTATGATACTTCAATGCTATAATTGCAAAAATATTTCAAAATACTGTTGAACCAATGGCATGAGTTATGTAAAATGGCAATTGTTCCATTGATAAGAATGAAGAAAATCAAGTTTCCAGTTGACATACTGCTGGTGCAAAGCACAGTTTACACAATTACATGTATGTACAGTGAATTTGCATAAAATACAAATAATTTGTATGAAAGTGAATAAATAATTTGATATCGCTGCATATGTAAATACCAGGCATGTAATATATAATTATATCAGTAAATAATCCAATTGGGGAAACTTGAACGATACCTTGAAGCAAACAAACACAACAAAAGTTCTGGGTCCAAGATATATAAGTAGTAATTTACATAAATACTGATGCAATTTGTTGATGTCTGTTTATCCATTCAAACAAATCTTTTGGTACAATTTTACTAATAGGAGCTTGAAAAGATGAAAAATTGTCCCATTCAATATCTTTAACACACCCATATTTTCTGAGATATTCAACCATTTTTTCAATGTCAGCTGTCTTGTCAACATCTGGTCTTGTGCGTTTAGTTTTTACACTTCTAACAGTTTTTCGTAAATTTTCGATAATGTCCTCCACAACTTGAGTTGTCATGCAGATATTCTGAGCTGATTTGAAAGACTTGTTAGATCTCTGAGTATTCAGTTGCCGTTTGATATTACCAACTTGTAATTCAACACAATTCTCATTAGGAATGTTATTTTGGATAACACCTTTCAAATTCACGGTCATATTCCATTTCTATTCCGCACTTTCGGCTGGAGATAAAACAGCGTCGACATAAGCAATCATTCTCCACAGCCAGACAGTATACTTAGTATGGTGAAGGGACGAGGCATATAACCATTCAAAGTATGCATTCCTAACAATCCTGTCGCCATCTCCCATTTTGTAGGAATCAATGGTAACTCTAAGAAGCAATGACATCTGAAGGAAAGAGTACAGAGGATTAACTTTCAACTTGCATGATTCAGAATCTGAGAAGACAAAAGAGTGTTTCTTTTGCAGATGCTTTTTGAACCAAGCTGCCCTAGAGTATGTTTTTCCACAGATAGCACAAGCATAGCCTGTCTCTGACATCATTGAATTCAGAACTGACTCATCTTTGTCTAGTTTAGAAATTTCATCATGGAGAAAGTTCAAGCTTGAAAAATTGTTCAGTTGTAAACAATCCATAACTACTTCTACGTGTTTCAATAACCAGTTGGCAATTTGCTCATTACTAAGCAAGGAAAATGGAGGCAAATCTTTTGGCACAGATGAAAGGGCTTCCATGTTCATGTTGTCTAGAAAAGTCCCCACTATGTATGCATCTGTAACATCATCAACAAATTGTTGATGGGACCTATTAAAATATAATTGTAAAGCACAAGTACTTTTACATAAAGGCATCACTGATACAGTACATGACTTGTATCATTTTAAATATTCAGTGACACAATGTACATGTACCTAAAGTTTGACGTCACATCTTCAGGTCCTGTAACATTCCGTCTATTGATCAGGTTCCTCAGATGGTACAGGCTGCCTTTGTCTGAAGAACTTTTCTCAGTGTAGAACTGTTGATAAATTCCCTGTAGAAATGAAATTTGTCACACATATGTTTAACGTACTATAAAAAGGTATACTGTGGTACATTTAATACATCATAATTTTTATTTTTTTTTCACAGAAAATAATATAACAGAATTTATTGTCTTTTCATTATGTGCTTCAGGATCGAAGATTTTAACACACTTAGCCTTGCATTCATTAACAAGCATTAATCAGATTTATAAAATACAAATAATTACAGATAATACAGCACGATAATATCCATGTCGTCAAGTGGAATGGATCGGGAACATCATTCTTCATATAAGAAACAATCTGGGAATCAACTCTGGAAATTATGTAAGAACAAATCAATGCATGCATAATACTTTAACTTGAAAAATAAAAACAAAAAAACCCACAAAATCAGTAACTGTAAAAGGCATCTGTTTGAATATGAATAAAATTCTAAATTAGTTTACGTATGCTGGAATAATCATTTTGTTAACAACATAACTATTTTAAAATCTTTACACAAAAAATTGTGTGAAGTGGTAATTTGATATCAGATATAATAAAAATGATTATAAACTTTTTCAATATGATATGACTGAGATATTCAAGCAGATACCAGTAATAAAAACAATAAAAGATAAAATCAAGAAATAGAACAAAATGAACATCTCTTCCACTTACGATAAGAAAATTCATTTCCCTGTGAAGACCCTCTGGACGGTGAATTAGGCCTACAAGCTTGTCAACATCACACTTGTTCAGTTGCATGTTCTGCTGTGCTGTAAAAACCCTTTCGTTTGTCAGTACATCCCCACCAAAGACAACCCTTCAATAACTCTTTTGTCCGTAAGTTTGGCATGTGGAACTGAAAGTTCATGAATACGCTGCATGATTGAAATCATGCCACTAGCACTATTTTCACTAGCTTCAATCAGCTCACAATTCAAAAAAACAGACTTGGTCTTCGTTAGTTCAATAAACTTGTGTGCAATATAAGGAGGAACGACACTTTTTACAGGTTTAAAAAAGTCAACATATTTTAGAAGAATGTGGGAGATGTGATGTTTTATATTCTCCTTCAGTGATTCCTGCTGACATTTGTCTGGGATCCAGCATGCTTTTGGCAGGGTTGAGATATTTTTCTCATGCCTGAGCTTTAAATTAAAAAAAAAAAGAAAAGAGAATATTCAAATGTAAAATAATCTAAAATACATGCAAATTTAATATGCATCAAGCATATTTAAAATGTTGAAAGTACATGTACTTGACTCAAACATAAACACACCTCTGAGATATCCATATCTTTCACAGTTATGTTTTTTAGTTTTATCATGACCAAAAACCAATGAAGACTTTTTCTTTGGGCATCTGATGTCATCTTAGATGGTGTTATAGTAACATCAATGTTGTCTCCTAACATTTCTATTGATGGTAGATTCTTTTCAGAATTAATGGAAGTCTTTAACACGGACTCATCTGTAATCATAACACAGTTAATACAATGAATGTATACACATGAACATTGTATTGAAACAAATTAATTCAATCAGAGTTTCAGTTGGAATTACACGAACAATAACATCTAAATATTGTCTCTCATTGACACAATCCCAATTGTTGCGTTTATCAGGGTTTTTTGCTCTGTGTGTGTTTTGTTTTTTTTATTATATGAGAAGAATTATTGCTAAATACCTACGGTACTTAATACAATATATACATCACTTACCATCAATAGAATTCCTTGAGTCCAGTGTTGAACTGTCAAATTTTTCCTGATTTTCAACTTCACCTGAAGCACACACGTTCTTGTCTGATGCAACAGTAACCAGAGCTGAAATGATACAATTTTTAATCCTCATTTAAAAAATAATTATTTATAAGAATCAGTTTGATTAGGGAAAACAAGCAGATAAACACACACCATCAAGGCAACAGGAAGATTCCACTTCCAGGGGCTGTGGACTGAGAGCCAATTTTTCACATCTTTGGACACATGCCGCACTTGATGTGCCAATACTCACAACTTAAAAACAGTTAATTCAAAGTAGATTTTTAAAAAATTCGGTTAGTTTATATTCATATAGTTGTACAGCTGAAAATATGACTTATAAATGGTGAAAACCCAAATACTTTTCCAGAAAATAAGAATTTACTTTGTACAGAGAAAACAGAACTCACCTTCAAGGCAAGAGGAAGATTCCATTTCCAGGGGCGGTGGACTGATAGCTGATTTCTCACACTGTTGGACATATGCAGTAACAGTGGATTTTATTTTTTCCTTTTGCTCTGCAACAAGATCCGTCTTCTTCCTAAGGACACTTCTTGGGGACACACATATACCCAGGTCATGCATCAGTTGTAATCCCTGCAATGTCAAAATAACATATATTCTTTTATTTACATATTATTAGAATCTATTCTGGGTTATCCTGCAAGTACATGTAGTATATACACTAATATATTTGTAGCTTAATGTTTCACTGGAAGTTTCAACTCAATTATCCAGTGAGATTGTCTCTACTATAGACACATTTATAGTTTGACAATATTCTAAGAATAGAGTAAAATATTTCTCAAATTTAAAAAAACAAATAATAAAAAAGGTACACACAAGAGGTGGTCAATTTCTCACCTCTTTTGTCAATCCACATCTGTCTAATGAGAGACCCACAATGTACTGAAGTTGACATAATCTTTGGCTGTGTCCATATAGAAGTACTGATGCTGCAGTTGTAATGAAGTGTTTCTTTTTCACTATACAGTTGAGGATATCAAACAGATATGGTGCTCTGTCTTTAAAAACACTGGATAGTTTATGTGAATCAAAGTGAAGAAGATTCTTATTTTCTGTAGCATGTATTGTGTTCCTTTTCTTTGACAATTCATATATTTCACTTTTATCTGATTTTTAATAACACTCAGCATATCGTCTTTGACATCTTGGTATTTTGATAATGCTCTCATAGATGCCTGATTGTTGTTGAGGATATGTTTAACCAGTGTCTTCCATTTTGTGTCGTGTACTATTCTGACTCGCTCTATGCCCTTATACTTTACGATAGCCTAAAATGAAAATACAATTGTTTCATTACAAAGCAAAATATTTTCATCTTTCATGAATCAGGACCATGTCCCCTGCATTCTGCATACAAACCATTAAGTTACACCACCTGCCAAAGACCTAATCTCGCCAAGTACCAGTTTTCACCACCTCTTTAATATTAGGTGTAAATTTGTGACATAACATTGTACTGGTGAGATATCATACTTCAATGGTAAGATTTGGTCTTTGGCCAGTAGTATTTGAATTTTTTGTTATTAAATATCATGTTCATATTCTTTTATGTATGCATTCCATTAATTTACTATAGTAATATAGTTCATGTAATGTGCATGTATAAGTTAAAAAAAAAATTTAAATATTATTTACCTTGACTTCAAAATCGTTGTCATTACCACTCTGGTTTGGGTTGACTTATCTTGATGTGACAGTGTACACGTTAGAGCTGTGGAAACCTCTGATTTCACTGGGGAACATGTACTACTAGTACTATATACTAGTTCCTTCCTTGACTTTCCATGTTTTAACTGAGTTTTCGTTAGAGGGCGCTTTGGCTTGTTTTGAGATTGTGGGATATCAACGGACCTGCCTCGTTTCCCAGAATGTCTCTTAGGCGTATCAGCCTTTACCGAAAAACCTGGCAAAGACTTGAGCTCACCGATTAGCTGGCTTTTTTCGACGTTTAACTTCTCAACTCGTGTGCGCAGGTCGAGATCTATTTTGTTTAATTTGTTGATTTTGTTAATTATAAAAACAAAAACAACATAATATCCCTGGACTCGTTAAATATAAATAGTTCAACTGTGTTTCCAGAGATTTCAACGACTCTATTTTTCTGTACGACTTCTTGTCTGTTATAAATCCAAAACACAACCTGCATACCATGGCCGCAGCCATGCTTCTTTACTAAAAATATCTTCTTCACAGAAGAGTTCCACACAGATATAACATTGATTTTGATTGGCTGTTTTAAACTAATGAATATTTATGCGAAACGAGCGTCTTTGGAGCATTGCCCCCACGGGTTGAAAGCAGTGTAACGGACAGAAAACTTGTGGGTTCCGACGATGATTCTGGAGAGGCTTCATGAACTTCTGAGAAGTGACGACCAATTTGCAGCAGCCAATACAGAATACTGAAGGCAGAAGTTCTTATCATTGACGAAATTGGTAAGCTGTCGATTAAAGTGTTTGAAGCAGTTGAATCTGTTTGCAGATTTGTTCGTGGGAATGCCTACACATTTTGTGGATTGCAGTGGGCATGTTCATGAAGCTATCTTAAGACTAAGATATGTCTCAGACTACTCTTAGGACATATCTTTGCCTTAAGTCAGTTTCTCGAAGATGTCCTTACATAAGATATATCTTAACAAGTGAAAAGCTGTCAATGTGACAGCAAACCGGGTTTTATTTTATGTGAACTGTATCCATAATCCATGTCAACCCTGAATTGATAAACACTGCCTACCGTACACAGAGAAATGGAGAATCCATATCCAATATTATGCCTAAAAAATGACTAAGTTCAAAAGCTGGTATTTTTTTCATAAATTATCAGAAATCAAACTCCTAGCAATATGCACACCTCTGATATACGTACAATGGATCTGCAAAAGAACAACTTCTTATCTTGAAAACTGTAGGAGGAGTTATCCGTACAATAGGGGTACCCTATATGCAATATTTTGTCGAAAAATGACTAAGTTCAGAAGCTGGTATTTTTTTTT
>WFKH01011801.1:3343998-3364511 GCA_016163765.1 Magallana hongkongensis
ATATTTTGTCGAAAAATGACTAAGTTCAGAAGCTGGTATTTTTTTTTATAAATTATCAGAAATCAAAATCCTAGCAATATGCACACCTCTGATATATGTACAATTGATCTGCAAAAGAACAATTTCCTATCTTGAGAACTGTAGGAGGAGTTACCCGTACAATAGGGGTATCCTATATGCAACATTTTGTCGAAAAATGACTAAGTTCAAAAGCTGGTATTTTTTTCATAAATTATCAGAAATCAAACTCCTAGCAATATGCACATCTCTGATATATGTACTATTGATCTGCAAAAGAACAACTTCCTATCTTGAAAACTGTAGGAGGAGTTACCCGTACAATAAGGGTACCCTTTTAGCAGCCGCCCGCCCGCCATTTTCACCATTTCAATAACCGGATTTTTCCGTTGGAAAACCCGGTTAAAAAATTGTCTTAACTTTAAGAGATCCTAAAAGCTGTCTTATCCTAACAAGAGTCAATATGGCCGTTGTTTACTATCACCACTTGCTAATAAGAAGAGACCGATATCTACGTCGTGAACGATTATTCAGAGATATAGACTATTTAGATGACACAGATATCATCTGTAAGTACAGACTGCCCCAATATATGATAACAGATCTGTGTAGACGATTCGATGGTGACCTGAGACGACCTACTTTAAGGTCACGTTCACTACCCGTGTCGCCTTAAGTGATGGTAGCTTTGAGATTTTATGCTACCGGTAGCTTTCAGGCCGTGACAGCTGATGTCCATAGAATAACTAGGCCTAATGTATCAAGGGTGATCAAAGATGTAATTGATTGTTTGGTGAGACTCTGTCCCGAATTTATTAAAATGCCCACTCAACAAGAATCAGCGCATGTTATGCAAGGTTTCCATGACATTGCCGGTTTTCCAAATGTTATCGGTGCAGTAGATGGTACATGTACTCACATCCGAATTCTCCATCTAATGATGAACACTTCTATGTGAATAGGAAAAACTACCATTCAATCAATGTTCAAGGGGTGTGTGATAGCAAACCGAGATTCATAAACATTTTTTTCCAGTTGGCCAGGCTCCACACATGACTCATTTATTCTAGAAAACAGTGCATTAAAAATATGTTTAAGAGCGGTGCCGTTCCCGAAGGTTGGCTTCTTAGGGATAGTGGGTATCCGTTGAGACCATGGCTACTCACACCTGTAATCAAGCCTACCAGTCAACCAGAGGAAAGATACAATGCTTCTCACATCAAAACAAGAAATACAGTTTAACGAAGTTTTGGTGTTCTCAAATCTAGATTACGATGCCTTGATACCAGCGGAGGGACCCTATTTTATTCCCCACCAAGGGCTTGCAGAATAACCGTGGCTTCTGTTGTTTTATACAATATGTGTATCGCGAATGGGGTTCCCTTACTGACTGACTGTAAATGCCTGTGACAGAGGACGAATTGGACCCCCCCCCCCCCCCCCAATAACGATGGTGTGACAACGAGAAACGGACTAATCAACGGAAGATTTTCCCGATAATAACATTCATATCAAGTTTTTAATTGCAATACATTTTCAGAATGTTTGTGTTTTTGTTCCATTTTATTTCAGTGCATTGAATACGACAAACATTTTTGTCGCAAGATATTTTATTCGGGGTTAGTGAATGTTACTCCCATGCTAATAAGATATACTTGCTGCTTTTGTTGTTTAATTAAAAGTTCCGCTTTTTTAATTTCCAGAAGTTACCTCTGAATTTGAAGTTTTTCTCTTTCGATTCCCACTAACTCTTCTTGGACTTTCATTTTTTTTCTGCCATATATATCTTCTGATAGTTTTTTTTACACATGGATGATTTACTGCTATCGAGTTCTTAAAATAATAATTTCATGAAGTATATATTTAACGATTAACTATATGTGCAATGACAAATTATTCGAAATTTCATTCGTAAGATATGTCTTAAGACATGTCTTAGGACATATCTTAAGATAGTTTCATGAACATGGCCCCAGGTTATTAGTGTATATCGTTTTATAATGTAAGTTATTGTTATATATTTGTACTTTGCAAATTAGTACATAGAAATTCATTAAACATGTATTTTAAGGTTATAGCAAGTGGTGACTTCAAGCATCTGCCCCCTGTTCCAAATCATCTATACGGCGACGACGGATCATACTGCTTCACAAGTCCAATTTTTCGGAAGACTTTTCCATATAACTAACTTGAAAGAGGTAAGTAATGCTTCACAGTGTTAAAGATTACTGAGTATATAAAGTATGTTTGCATTGTGTCCTACAGTTTCGCCCATATAACAGTCACCATGACATGTAATGGTCATGCTTGATTAAATGTGTGAAAAATAAAAATAATTTATATTGCAATTTCTGAGTAAAATGGGTAATATTTTTTGTAGGTTATCATGCAGTCCGAGTCTGATTTGATATCAGCATTAAACGAGTTGTGTGATGGATCGCCTTCAGCAGAGACTGTGGATCATATGAGAAGTTTGGACAAGTCTCTTCCATACAATTCTTCACAAACTTTCCTGTTTGGCACCAGATTTGATGTTGCCTTTATTTACAAGGAAATGATAGAAGACATGCCAGGAAATGCAGTCCACAGATAAAGCTAAAATAATGCTTATCATTTATATACTTTGTTCAACGCCAATTTTTATAAATTTTTCCCCGGGACAACAGCAGTTAATTTTTTTCTTTACCTTTCAGTAGTAACATATATTGTAAATACCAAACTACGCTATTCTCTTTAAAGCAAGTGCTCAGGTGAGGGGTGTGGCCCATGAACCTCTTGTAATGGTGTATATTTGCTATTCAAACTAAAATGCTTTTAGGTGACAAATGCAATCTATTCTTCTGGGATGCGCCCAAGGTCCTTATTATACCCCACGCAACGAAGTTGCGAGGGGTATAATGTTTTTAACTGGTCCGACAGTCAGTCAGTCCTGGTTTTTTTGTAAGCGCAACTTTTCTAAAACCGCTGAATGGAATTAAGTAAAACTTTGTATGCATTTAGGACACAATCCGGAGATGTTCATATTACAAGGAAATTCCAATTCCGTTATTTTTCTGGAAATTTGGGCCCTTTTAAACTTAAATGTTTTTGTTAAAAATAAAGGAATAGATGTACATATTTGCAAGACGTTTTTAGGCGAATTATGCATTTTATCAAAATATTTTGTGTATTTCATGCATACCTTGCCGTTCATTATGTATATAATTTTCAAGTAATAGGGGAGCATGGGGTATGTGATCTTGCTCACATTTTCTTACATTTTAAAAGAAGGGGATCATATAATCATCACCAGGAACCTTGGCGGAGGAGTCTTAATGGGACAAGGGGCACATTTCTTCAGTTGAGAGAAGGGCAGGATCCAGTGATCAACATTGATGGTTAAACTGTTCCAGTGCCAGAGTTTCAGTTTGATGTTTATTGTCCACAACAACAGATATTATTAGCATGTCTCAATATCCTGTACAGTTGGCCTTTGCACTCAATGTGCACAAAGCACAAAGACAAACTCTACAGTGTGTGGAAGTAGACTGTTATTCATTTTTTGCCCCCGGCCAGATAGGAGTTGTTGTAGGTCGCTGTGCAAATAAGGAGGGCCTTGAGAGTTGTCAACTTTAACTTAAAGGCTGCCCAGTTATAACACCCTGATGCAGTTTATGCTTTCTATGAAGAAGAACAAAAAGAGTCTTCCGAAAACCTTGACTGGAGTAAACAGGTATGGCAAGAGCAAAGTGAATCTGATTTAGAAGTGACCATAAACATTTCAACTTTCAGTGAAACTGAAAGACTTAGTTTGTAAATACAATTTGTGACTCTGCATGTGAAAATCCTGTCAAAGTAGCAGAGTTTAATTTGTTGATTGTCCATGGAAGATTAAAGACTTAATCAATGAAAATCTAGAATCAGAGTTTTGGAGCCATATTCCAGTGGAGATTTATGATGAGCAGAATAAAGAAATGAACATTCACCTTAAACATCTTTATTCGACAGTTGTGAAAGTTCTTAGCAAAAACCCAGAAACATCAGAAAAGTGAGTGGATGGTTATAAAAATTTAAACAAATTTTTGGTTAGTAGGTATCATGAACATTTGTGCAAAAACGCTCTTCCACATCAGACCAATTATTCGCAACCAAAACAAATTTTTAACAAAAATAGTGTTTTGGTTAATGGGTTGTAAAATTGCAAGAAAAACAATGGGTATTATTAGACATCAGCAAGAAGCATTGGAATATTCTGATAGAACTGTAAAGGCCCCCTTAGCAGTTGCACAGGGTAAAAAAAGATACCTGGCTGGAGCTTGCATCCACAAAATTGCAGACAGATTGCATAAATATGTCATCAGATCTATTAAAAAGCTATCTAAAAACAGCAGATTTGGTCGCAGACGCTCCTATCAAAAACAAAAGTTTATTAAACTGTAAAACAGTATAACCCCTCTCCTTTGGAGCGGGGGTATAAGTACTCTTGAATCTCCTGAAAAGTCAATTTTAATGGCCGTCTTGAACCCACGCTTTTGTAAACTACAATGATTAATGATGCAGGTAAAAGGTTCAGAGAGTTTACAATCACAGATCGGCAAATGCCTGCCGTAGAAATTAAAGGGTTTGTTATGTAACAAAGGTAGAAAGAATATTTGTTAAACTGAAAAGACCAATACAAAATGTAAAAATACACGATGATTCAAATTACAGTTAAACTTCGGTATCTCGAACTTGGCGGGACTAAGTAAAAACTTCGAGATATCCGAAGTTTCGAGATATCGAAGTTAATAAAAGTTGGTTCATTGTTATGTTTCTATACATGAATAGTCATTTCTGTTATCGTAATGTAGTGTGCAATAAAACACTAGAAGATTTGGCGCGTATTTAATGTTTTTTATTTCACATTTTAAAATAAATATATAAAACATCAAATATTCTTACTTATATTATTTTGTAAAGCAATACTTTTAAAAAGAAGATTCATGCGTTGGTCTATGTTAGCCAGCAATTCTGACAACCGGATATACAACACACTTTGTAAAATGATAAATCGATAACGATAAAAAGAACAAAGACGGAAAACGAAACTTCGCTCTCAACATAAACAAAAAAAATCAGTCGACAGTTTACAAAGGCGTTTATAACATAATATAATGTATCTGAACAGGATAGTCAGTATTATAAGTCGTTAGCACTACGTTTACACAGTGTTCAGTTAGTAAACATATTTCGCACTACATTTGCAATATGGTCAGTCACTGAATTTCCCGTACAAAGCACTTCTATCTTCTATCCAAAAAAAATGCAGGTAGTCATAGTTTTTTCTTAAATATTCTTTTGAAGTCTTCTGTTGCTCCGCGCCATTCCATCTTCTAGAGTCCTTGAAGTAGGTTGGCTGTGTTCTCTGTCATCTCTATCTACGTTCTCATGTTTATGGTAAAACAATTATTCGCGCATTTATACATGTTTGGGGGGGGGGGGGGTAAAAACTGTGTGTCGGACATCAAACAGCCCGAAAAAAATCAGTAAATATATATCCGAAACATTTAATATCGTCATCTTATATTAAACGTTTTTCCTACTGTGAACGAAGAAATACACGAAAAAAAAATTCAAAACTCAAAAACCAAATTTATGACTCTCGATTAATTGTATGAAATATAGACGATGTGTATATTAATTAACTGTACATGCTTTGTCAAGATGTCATGTTCAAGAGTCACCGTGTTCCGTGGTGACTAAACTTGCTGCTTTTAAAATCGGGTAACAAGATACTTTAAAACTTTAACTATTAACAAAATAAATGATGTTGCATAATTTAATGTGTTATTTATGACTAAAATGGAAAATATACGACAGTGAAAATGTCTATGCATCTTTTTCATTTCCCTTGTTTTCCTGCATTAATCTTTAAAATGTGATGATCTATAAACAGAAATACTTTCTTTTAACAACTCAATAGTAATATAGCTGCTTCACAATGAAGACTACAAGTAAGCGAGCAATCTACAGAAGAAGCTAAATGTAGATTTTCAAAAGATGTTTCACATTCAGTTTGCGGTGTTACTGCTGATATTGGTTTAACTATGTTACCACTGTAGTGCAAAACGTGACGATTGACAAATCATATGTAATCGTAGAACTTTTCTGAATTTTAGGTGAATATACCATTTGACACGAGACTATACGATGCATTGGGCGTTAATACGGCAAGGTCACAATATGAACACATACTGAATACCCGTTTAAACGAGCAGATTCGTTCCGATGTGATCATCTCGAACCGATATGCTATGAAGCGATATTACACGATGTCTTTCACGATTAAATCATCACGATTAGACCTCGATGGATGCATTTATATTGCCAGTTTGACAACTACATGACATCGATAACGAGGAAAAAGAGGGACAACAGGCAAGATAAGGTAAAACTTCAACCACAAAAGGTGAGAAAGCCGCAGTCAGACATTTCTGCATCGTCGCAAACAACGGCCAATATGTAAGGTCCTCTCCTATCTAGAAGAGGACTATGCGGACTCCGGACCGTAGCTTGAGACGAATATCGAATACTAGTAATAGATCCACGGCCCTTTTCTAATAGTTTTGCGAAGATTCTGCCTTCGTTTGTCCAAAAGAAATGCACTTTGCAGGCCCATTTTCCTTAATGAAGTTCCTAAACTATGCCCTTTCTGTATCGCGTGAGGTGCTCTGTGATGACCAGGTTATAGTTTTTCAGTTTTCGTTTGGACTGGTATACCTTTTTTTTAAATTTTCCAGTTCTTCGTTTTGCATATAATTTGGTTATTTGGTCTTCCAATGGGGTGGGATCTGGAGATGTCTTCAGACAGTTCAATGTTGAGTTGATCCTAACAAATATCCTTGATGATGTAATCTGTTTATGTCAGTAAGATCACCAGCAGGGACTAGACAGTTATGGAATCTAAGTGAGTTTCTTTTCCCGGATTGCTCCAAATCATCAATTGTGTCCTCAAGATTCCCGATTTGGTTTTGAAGATCCTCATTGGATTTTCAGCGTCTATGAGTTTTTGAGACGGTGGATCTATTTTTGTCGATTGTTTTTGGATTTTATCAGTCATATCTTTAAATGCTGACTGTATTGCAGCTTGAATAGTTAGGGCCATTAAATGCTGACTGTATTGCAGCTTGAATAGTTAGGGCCATTGTATTATCAAGAACTTGTATCAGCTGGGTCATAAAGTTTTGATTTTGTATTGCATTGAAAATTAGATCTTGAAGGCTGTATGTCAAGGCCTTGATTAAGAGGGGCTGTTGGGTTTCAGGAACACCAGTAGAGCTGCAGGGTTTGAACTGGTCTAATCTATATTCAGAAACCTGAAATCGTTAGATTGAGTAGTTATCAATAGTAAAGTTTTCACAAGTCAATATAACCAAAATAGATCAGCTACTTGCGCTTAAATATGTCTAAACTAAGCAAGAGTTGCCATGTAACACAGTCTTGATCAACTTGATGCATTTTCCTAACAATTTGTAAGTACCTCTTAAATTTCCTGAGTTAAAAATAATAATGATTTCTACATTGGAGGAAAGGGACACTAAAGGATTTGTGGAAAGCATGAAAAACAAAAATACCCAGCATTAGACGTCTTCGGATCTTTAGATAAAGACCATTCAGAGAAATCAACTGAATTTTAAAAGAGACAGATATTATTCAAGACAGTGAGTTTTCACATAGCCGAGATAATCTGATGTATCGAATTAAGGAACTGAAATCTAAAGGGTTATGCCGGGGAAAAAAGGGAGCAGATCCGTTTACAGCAGATGAAATACAAATGCTTAATTTTAAAAAAGATTTTTGAACACTTACATTTTTGAATTTTACAACTAATCTGATCATTGATTCACACTATATTGTTGAACAACTTAATATACTTTGGTCTGAGATCAAGAAAGAACATGTACAGCTCAGATGGGGAGACGTTAAATTAAAGAAAACTAACAAAGGTAAAACAAATACCTTGAGCACACAGAACGAGTTGCAAAAACAACGACGGGCATGACAAGGGATGTTTAGACCATTAGGTGCCAATTGTTAGCAGAACCGGGTACTTTAATATGGGGAAATCATAAATCAAAATTTTAATTTAAAAGTTTAATATACAATAATTTTGTTCAATTTTTGTAAACAAAATCCTCGCTGCCCAGTCCAGTTTTATAAGGAATACAGCCGGCACCGCTACAGTCAATATCTTGTGCACGCTGGAGTTCCAACTTCCCGAGTGATGCAAATCAGCGGCCCAAAAATATCTATGAACAATTACAGCTCTGCTTATACATCTTCGCTAGCCAAGGGTTTCTGATCCGCATCGCTTCTCACGAACCCTTGGCCTATCGTGCTATCAAAAGTCGGGATTTTTTTCCTGGATTTTGATTGGGGTTTACTGAAACCGGTCGACCAATCAAAAAGATGAAAAACATATCTGATTTAATCGACAATGTTTTCGTACTGTTTATTCATGAGTGTCTCTAACACGCATAGCTCAAAACCCGTATTTTTCTGAGTCTTTCTGTTTGAGCCTTCATGATACATGTAGCTTGCATTCCTTGCAATGGTGCAATAAAAAGTACCACCTAATCTGTGTACCAAGAGAGGTATGCACACATAGATAAGGGTACCGCTCCAAGTCTTACAACCTTCGAATGAATCCGATCTATATGTAACATTTAACAATATTCTCATTTATTGAATACGCTAGGCATTAAAAGGTTCTTTCAACATGTCAATATCATTGTCTATGGAGGCTGCCATTACTGCACCAGTGACGTTTAAAGTACGGCATCTTTCATTATTTGACTGATTTATAAATAGGCTGGCTGATCACGTGACAAAAAAAAAATCCCGACTTTTGATAGCACGATATGCCAAGGGTTAGTGGGGAGCGGTGCGGATCAGAAACCCTTGGCTAGCGAAGATGTGCTTATATGGAACAACAGAAACTTTTTTGATGTCGCTACTGGAAAAGACGAAACTCGAGTAAATGACAAAGTTAACAAAAATTCCTCTGTTGGGTATTTCAATATTTCAGATGCCTTCGATGATATCTTAATTGGGAATGCTTTGGGAGAAATTAAAAACTTACAAAACTTTAAAATGCCCCAATTTTATCCAAGGAAATTATATCCAAGTTTCAAGAAGCGACAATTACAGTCAACGTAACAATTTCATTTTTCATGAAAATATTAACCAGGACTATACCTGACAGGACTATATCTGAAAAAGTGCATTTCGCTAAAAGATAAACTTTAATTATGCTTCCTTGATTTCTAAGGAAAAATTAATTTTTTACGCAAAGCTTTCATTTTTTATTTATTTTTTTACTATTTCATTAAAATTATTTATTGCATGATATTTTATATTTTCTATAAGTATACGATATAAAAATCATGACATGGCATTTTTATCAGCCTGAGGTCGCTGTATATCAGCCCGATAGCCGAACCGTCTATGAGATTGATAAATCCGATATACTTCCGTAGTCAGTCAGTAACAAACCTAATAAGTATTAGTATAGTCTTAAATATTCAGAGTAGCTTCACTCATTTATAATAATGCCCTTTCATCATTATGGAGCTCGTGGCATAAAAAGTATACAATCATATTTATTGACACTAACAACAAATAATATCAACACAGAAAATATATCTCACTGCTGTAAAAGACATTCTTCATTTTAGATGATGCCAAAAACCAACATGATTATCAAACATTCGCTACCTACATATTTAACGCTAAAAAATTTAATTGAAACAATATTTTGTTCACTTCTACTTACTATTGATAATATGTTTTAAAAATGCAAATATAATTTATTGATGATACATTATTAAAATTAATTTATTAAACTTAAAAAAAAAAAAAGCTGACTGCTTCTGTGGCCGGTAAAAGAGTGGTCCATTAAAGTGATCACGATTATTAGTTTGTCACTTGAAAGCGTTGCTTAATAAAGAATCAATTAGTTGCCCATAATTATGAAATGTATTTAATCCATTCCTTTGTTTTTATCCAATAAAATTCAGCAAATCATTGCATCTAAATCTAAAGCATTGTTTTTCAAGGAAACTTATTTATAAATACCTTGAAAATAGTCAGATTTTAAATGGTACGAACAATTTACAAAATTTTTGTAGTCGTATATATTCCTACGCTAGAGTTCAATATAATCTCCTTCAACCAGACGCTCGGCTGTCTCCGTAAATCTCCGACAAGCAGAGAGTCTCTCTTGCTTGTCGGATGTTAATGGAGACAGCTGAGCGTCTGGTTGAACGAGACTAGAGTTCAATATTGCTTGGATCCATACAATTTCTCAGAGATATTTCGATTACTGATACGTAGTTTGATGGATTTATTCTATCTTTAAATATTACACAACATGATTCATATGGGGTTTTCTCGAAA
The DNA here is from genome assembly GCA_016163765.1 of Magallana hongkongensis. Classification (NCBI taxonomy): domain Eukaryota; kingdom Metazoa; phylum Mollusca; class Bivalvia; order Ostreida; family Ostreidae; genus Magallana; species Magallana hongkongensis. The sequence continues at coordinate 3,354,433 of WFKH01011801.1, forward strand.
TTCTTGTCGGAAAAGTCCGTATTATAAAAAATGTGCGTAATTCAAATACATATAAGAAACTACTTGGCATGCAACATATCGTTGATTTTAAAATAAATAATAATCGATATAATCAACCCCCGTCATTACTTCAGTACTTTGATTTAAATTGCCTTCATTAAGTAGATCCTATACGGTTCAGCAGACCTTAGATACACTTACGCTAATATAGTCATACCTTTTGCTTTCTTCATAGTCGCTACGCCCTCTCATTCAATTAATGGAATGACCAAAAAGATAGTCGTAAACGAATATGGAATTTCGCACTACAGTATAAATGTACGAATTAATAATAGAGTTTTCAACTAAAATATAATATTCTGGTGATACTTGGTTTACTAAAAGAGAAGGGATGAGATTGGAATGTAATAATTGCAATTTATATTTTTATATTGATCATGTTTTGTTACCTTCATTGCTGTAAAGATCAAACTTCACTTTTCTATTTCATTTTATATTTTGCATTTTTTATTTAGTCCATATAAAGTTCAATATTTGCGAAAAAATTACATATTTTACTGAGGCATGGTCACGATTTTATATGAAAATTTCAAATTTGATTTTGCAATTTTAGATGTTGATAATGCTCTATTAAGGTATTTCTAGTGGTGAACTAAACTTTAAGTGTCAGTCATTAATTGAGTTATAAACGAGAAACAGCACTCACAATTCTATGTTATGTATACAAACCTAAGGTCATGTATTTGATTACTTTGTAAGTGCTAAGTAGAAAATACCAGGTTAAAACAAAACTGAATGCTACAAACACTAAATGCTGTTTATTTGTGCATGAACTAGCAAATAAAAATGATTAAACGGAACTCTGCACGAGCCTCGTTTACATAACAAAGAATAGTGATCACTGTATCTTGCTTATACATGTAGCTTATAGCTGTTGTTACAAATAACATTCAATTCTAGTTCAGCATTAGAAGTACCTTAATATTTATTTAATATAAGAATAAAATGAAATTTGAAATTCTTTAGCCAAATCGTGGTCACACCTTTTTTAAATGAAAGAGTGTGAAAATTATGAAGTTTAACTGAGCAATACATTTAACTGTGACACTTCTTTAGTAAAGACCTACAAATGTACGTGTTCATTTTCAAGGTCTAGTTTCTTATCAATACCGAACTATTGTTTATCTGAAAGAGACAGTCCTATAAACTTTGAAACCCCATAAGAGGTTATTCATAAATGAAAGACATTGATAGCCAAACTCAAAAATATGAGGCTGTTATTTTGCGCCCTTGCATTATATTTCACAGGCGCGAATTCTGAAAATTCTTATGAAACAAAATTTTTCGAGTTAGAAAATAAGCTTAACGACTTTAAAAAAAAGTAACATCCATACTTTACTCAAAGCTGAAAAGCAGAGACATTGATTTAGAGGAGACAAAATTTAAGCTTCGGCATTCCGAGAATGTTATTAGCGCCATGAAGGAAGAAAATCGTGAAATAAAGACAACTCTTCGCATGGTCAACTTTAAACTTGGAGCAGTGGATAAACTAGTTGATGGTAACAAGTCCGAGCAGCCAACCTCTAGCAACCAGGATACCCATATTAAAGTGTCTGAAGAACAGCAACACCTTAATAACGAGCGTATTGAAAGTAAGTGTTAAAGACATATCAAGAAACAAATTGACTCAAGCGTCAACAAATATTTTTTCGGAACCAATATTATGTATTAAATCTGTTGATCTACTGCTTTTGTTAATATTGCTTAATAATTTTGATAAAGTCCGTAATTGCATATTGTGTATGTTTTAGTCTTGAGAACACTCTTTACACTGAACAATGGTGTCAAGGTTTTTTTTCAGACTGTAAATGGAATTTATCATTCAATGTAAAATAGAAAAAAAATTAAATATACAATTATGTTTTAGTTTATTTTATATCAAGTCAAGAAACTCTGAACATTAGAATAAGATGGCTTAACACACCAATATATTATTTGTTGGATCTATAGCTAAAACAACTGGGTCATCACAAGTTACAGGGACTACCGTTATCCTCCTACTCTACATTTTTATAAAATGCCTAGATGTACATTCTCCGCGTTCAAATAGAGGCTGTTTACTATGATTCGTATATATTTTACTTTTGTTTTGAATTGAATATTTATGAAACACTGGCTTTATATTATTGAAAAATGCGAACAATTATTTAAAACGGGAAGTTAGGATCCTAAACCGACTTAAAAGAGGAATTGATTAATTTGAAATGTAGTCCTATTCTCGGAACTATCCACGTTCAATCATACATGCACATTAATGGATAGACAGAGGAGAAAATAATGTTATTTATTTACATTAGTCATTGACAAGAAAAATGAATGAAAAGCTGAACAAGCCCACAACCATTGTCTGACAAGACTACATAGTCTTAATGAATGGCACGAAATTCTGTGCAGCGGTTTTAAGAGGAGATGCGCTTACAAAAAATAGGATTGACTAACTGACTGACGAACGGGTCTAAAACATAATATCGCTAGCAGATTGTTGCGTGTGGTATAAAACACGCTAGTATTCCAGGAAATGAAAGATATTGCCTCTAAACACAAAAATGTTGATTTTTTCCCCGAGCTTGTAAAGGAACTCTACAGTATCGAATATGTAATGTTTATGCAAATATTACTAATAACTTCAAGTTGGCACAGCGCTTCTCAGAATTTTGGTTAATTATAATATTTGATAGCGGTGAGAGGTGATTGGACGGGCATCTCTAAAGTTCTTGATGATGACTGAGGTTTGCTGCAGAAGCTCAATGCTGCCCTGGAATTCTTCCACCTTAACCCCCAAAGATCTTTGAGAACATGTCATGAGGTGAAGCATATTTTATTTAAAACATCTTCAGCTAGTCCCATTGATAGGCCTTGTACCAGTGTTTCTACACAATGTACTTCTGTCCTAGTTTTTGGTAACGTTTATGTGTTGTCAGTAACAGCTCTTTGTGATGTTAATGCGAATTTTCTTCATTAGATGTTAGTAATCCATGATAAGACATATTTGAGTTTTTTAAACATCAAATATGTTGTCAAATGTCATTGTTTTTGACACATTTTCTCTTAAAAGCATTTTCATGAAGTCTCTGTTTGTTTGGGCTCCATCCAAAATGACAAAAGTAACAGTGAATCCAAATAGACCCAACATCTTAACAGCTTTCCAAAAGATTAGATACAGGTATCACACCGGTAATCCACCAATGAAAATGAACTTAGTCAATTGTAGTTCCATACATTTATAGGGAATATTTTTTTCTTTTGCGCGCATTTTGCATTTTCCCATATTTGATTTTAATAAAATTGATATCTATGATTAGGGAAATTTCTGTACTTTGTAAATTTGATTCTATTCTTATCGGGAGCTATTTCTTAAAGGGCATATAGGCCGACTTCCTGGGGTGCGCGCAGTCTGTTTATAAACAACTTGAAAACACGTGGTTTTGGGGGTAGGCATGTTCGCAGCTAGAAAACTTGAGAAAATGCCGTATCGCATGCCCATTTTTTGATGTTAGATAATGCATAAGGTATCATAGAACACTGCTATCTATTTTTTTTCTCACGAGAAAATTATTTCGATTTTTTACGAATTTTTTTCTTACATAGAATTATATAGCGAAAACAATTACCGGTGTGATACCTTTAACAGTTCGAATGCTGAAGTTTTGCATACAAGGAAAATGAGCCAAAGGGAATCTGAAACCTGTATTGCCGAGGAATACCAGCTTGAGGACATGGGTGGAAAGTTGTATGTTCTCTTTATGAGTAATAAGTGTGTTAATACTTTAAGCTTCCTCCACTGTATCAGTGAAACCGATCATTCATTAACTTCTCCTTTACGCTTCAGTTGCAGGTCCTCTTGGATTGCCATTTCACCTACCATTAACCCACCCCTATAACGATCTTCGCTGACATTCTGTTCTACTGCAATGGATTTCATTCACTCCAAAATTACAGGGTTAATACCAGACTGTTGCTGAACGCAGTTCTTATAACGCTTTAGAACTAGTTGTGATGGCAAATCCTCTTCTGATGATATCTCTAGCCCATCTGCAGCCATTTGGATGAGATGTTATAGTTTGCGCCTGTGATTTTAAAAAAGTACCCATTTTGTCAGGCACAGTTTTTAACACATGATCAAGGACATTTGTCATATCTTTATGGCTAGTGTCTGATAACTGGATGTGAGTTTCAATTTTGTCCCCATGTAATTAAGATGCATTTTCAAATTTTTTGGCAAGTAGGGGTGCACGCTTATCACATACAGATTTTGTTGTTGTATATGTTAATGTTCTTTTGCATTTCGTTGAACGAATTCTTGTTCATGTTGCATTTCGTTGAACGAATTCTTGTTCATGTTTCACCATTTTTGTCTGACCATTGTTCAATTAACGTGTCTTCAGTAATTGACATGTCAAAGCTGGCCACCTTTAAAGAGATTCAGCTTTTTGATTCCATCCAATATTCCAGAAATAACTTTTGAGTCAAACAAAAATGTACTGTTTGTTTGAATATTAGTCAAATTAATTTCCTTGTTGCACACTAGAATTTTTACATGTTAATCTTCATGAAATGACACTTCAGTTAATATTTTGTGTCCATTAACAGCGAACCACTTAAAATATCCTAGCTGTAGTTAAATTTCACTTTCAAACATGACAACGAAATCACTGCTTCAAATAGTCTTGATATCTGATAAACTGCAATTTGAATTGGGAAATAATTTCCATTTCAATCCCTAATAAATCTTTGTTAACCCACTTTTGTTTTTTGTCCTTACAGATTTTGTTAAGGTTCCCGTGAAGATCTTTTTGATTGTCCTGCCGGTAGCATGACCTGAAACTGATTTATCTGAATATTTTTCCTGTATTGCTGACAGCGTGATGCTTCCAATTGCACACTTACTGATGTTTTGGAGAAGCCAAAAATGTGAAGAATTTTTTTTTTATTCAAAATAAAAGTTCGCGCAAATAGTTTAGAAATGTAATTTTAATCTTTTTTAAAACTTTAAATGTAAACGAAGCACGCTGTGTGAAGTCATACTTCTAAGGTCCATAAATAAAGAGTGATTTTAAAAGGTGGAAGAGTAATTTATATACTTTTTAAAATAAGAATTAAGCAGGAAAAAAGTCAATTAGGTGCGGGATGGAGGAGATGAAGGAGATTATTTCTTATTTATTCCCCTTAATAGAAGGAAAGAAGATTCACATAAATTGGTCATAATAATAAATTTTACTGTGTGAGGGGTTCATGTGTGAATTCAGAGATTTTCGGGGGGGGGGGGGGGGCTGCAAGGCCTATGTTCGATAACTTTACTAGATATAAATTTATTTTTCCAGAGGGGTTCTTAACCTCTTCCCCTACCTCATCCAGATCCACGCATAGGGTTCATGCAGAACTACTGAGAGGGTGGAGTCATGTAGTAAAGTTACCAAAAATAGGCTTAGGAACTTTCCCCTCTAGAAAACAAAAACTTAGACCACCACATAAACGTTAACACCCATACAACCCCATGAATAATTTCTGCATCCATGCATGGAGTTCATAACGAACCCCCCCCCCCCCACAACCAGCCATCTGTGAGCATGCAGATTGTGTATATGTAATCCAGGCACGTATCATCGGAAGGGGGGGGGGGGTGAGCCTCCACTTTTTCTCACAAACATTTTTACATTTTTCTTAAACTAAGATATAAAAAATTATTAAGAAAGTTGCCCCCCCCCCCCACTTTTTAACTTTTTATAGGAGATGCTACATGCCTGTAATCAACTAGCACTGATTGCTTGAAAACATACAAAACACGTTGTGAAAATCAGTTGCTAATTTGAAAGAAATTTGTGATTAGCAGGTGCCCCTTTTTCAACATTGAGCCCCCTATGCTTTTGATTTGATCATATTAGTGGTTTGTGCATAACTCTTTAATGAGAATAATTCATTTATAGATAAATAAAATATCAAATATGAATTAAATGGTTATAATTTTCAGCTTACCATGCAACAACATAATCAGTTGTCTTCATTCTTTTAAAGGTAAATGTTAATCTTCTTGTAATTTAATTTTAAAATCCGCGCTGATTTCAACTTACGATTTCTCTGGACTTACCGCATGCATTCGGAACGTCTCTGACTTTATATGGAGAGCCGCCCTAGGCGTCGCGTCGCTCGATGCAAACTTCCGTTGCTTTCTATTAATATGGACTGGTATCGAGGACGTTTCGGGTTTACGGGGTAGTTAATACGGCATGTATACATATATTAGGTATACGGAGAGGTCATTGGATCATTTGGCAACTTAGATCTCGCCAGGAACCGGTAGGCATAGGGGATAAATTGTTGGGAATAAACTGTGAATCGAGCCACCCACCCACCCCCCCTCCCCCCTAAAATCCAAGATGGCGAGTGTCGTCCCTTTACTTTTTTAAATGTACATATGATACACATTTGTTAAAACGGGGATAAAGGGCAATTTAAATGGTGGATGAAAAATGACAATAACAAACCGTCAACCATCTCAAAAATCCATAAAACGAAATACAAAATCAAAGCAGAGCAACACGGACCTCCAAGATAGAGGTAGGATCAGGTGCCTAGGAGGAGTGAGCATCCTCTGCTGACCGGTCACACCCGCCGTGTGCTCTTTGTCGTAATCGGGAAAATATAAACCGCAAAAGTCCGTAGACAATTAGGTAATTAATTATGGTCTAACAATTAGTATGAAAAACGTCAGTCAGCATGCGACTCAGTGGAAGATTGTATTTGCTGACAAGGTCGTCGTATCGACCATAGAACTTACGAAAAAATGACTTTAAACGAGACTGTTGATAGTCCTGTTTTATCAACTTGTTTGTCAGTAGCTTGCCTCGATTTTATTTCAATACCACGGAACATACATTGAATGACCATTTTTATATATTTTATTATTCGGGAACAAATTAATGAATTTCAGTGTCTAACAACCGAGCCCCTGTGAATAATTCCGGTGCTGTAGCTTAGACTTCTCGCCGATAAAACGGGCCTGGGTTAGACTTCCCCTCCCCGGAAAGATGGGTCTGGTATAGAACCCCCTCCCCTAGGGAAGATTACCCCGGGCCTTATTTTTCCCCTAGAAAAAATTATACTAGTATTAAATTTCCGCCTAAATGACAATACGCTTTAACCCCTTCTCATATGCATTTCCGTGTTGGGTTCTAGTATTAGAATTCTTTTACTTTTTATGCGCCCTGAATTACTCGGTTTTTAGGTCACTTGAGTCACTCGTGTTTCTTACTGCAATTGGTCTTCGTCCGTCGTCGTGCGTCGGGCGACATTCGTCGTCCGTCGTACGTTAACATTTTAAACTTCTTGAAAACTACAAGATATTTTATGGGTTTAGACTAGGCATAAGGTAAATGACTTTACCACCCCTAAGGCCTCAAGGGCGGGGCAAAATATCACAAAAAAGGTTAATTTTAAAATTCTTTATCTCTACTCCTACACATGTTGGAAAAAATCTTGATTTGATTTCCATTAAGTCCCCTACCAAAATTGTGAAATTAATAGGCCCTTGGTCTGGTGTTCAAGCCCTAGGATAGGGCAAATATGATCATATAGTGGAAATGTATTAAATCATAGAAAATCTTCTTCTCTACTCCCATATATATTTCAGAAAAACTAATTGCATGGTTATAATCATGAAGTTCACTCCCAAATTTGTGAAATTCATGGGCCCTGATTCTGGTGTTCATGCCCTAGGATATGGCAAATAAGACCATATAGTGAAAATGGATTAAATCTTAGAAAATCTTCTCTACTCCCATAAATATTTGAGAAAAATTAATTACATGGTTATGATGTCCATGAAGTCCTCTAACAAAATTGTGAAATTCATGGCCCTCGAGTTTGGGGTTCAGGCCCTAGGGTAGGGTCAATGTGACCATATAGTGAAAGTGTATCAAATCTTAGAAAATCTTCTTCTCTTCTCCAATATACATTTGAGAAAAACTAATTACATGGTTATGATGTCCATAAAGTCCTCTACCAAAATTGTGAAATTCGTGGCCCCTGAGTCTGGGGTTCAGGCCCTAGGGTAGAGCAAATATGACCATATAGTAAAAATTTATTAAATCTTTTGGTGCCTTGAAGACTTCTACCTAAATTATGAAATTCATGGCTCCCTGGGACAGGGGTTCAAGCTCTAGGGTGGGGCCAATATGACCATAAATGTATTAAATCTTGGAAAATCTTCTTCTTTACTCCCATATATATTTGAGAAAAACTAAATGCATAATTATAATGTCATTTAAGCCCTCTACCTAAATTGTGAAATTCATGGCTCCCCTGGGTCAAGGGTTTAGGCCCTAGGTCAAGGCCAATATGGCCAATATTGAAAATGTATAACATTTTTTAATAATATTTTTTCTGTACTTTCACTGAGTGGGAGATAAACTAAATACATTGTTATTATGTCAATAATGTCCTCTTCTTAAATTGTGAAATTCACTGCCCAAGGGGCAGGGGTTGAGGCTTTTCATTTTTTTGGGAGGGGGAAGGTGTGGATGTGGGTATGGGTGTGTGTGTGTGTGTGTGAAAAATATGGCCATTTAGTGAACATGTATTTGTTTAGGTCACTTGAGTCTATCGATAACCTATTGCTGTTGGTCGTTTGTCATCAGTAAACAGTTTTACATTTTTTACTTCATTCAGCTTGTACAAATAACCTATATGCATGTTGTGTGCATTATTAATGAAACCGAGTATTTCTTTATGAGAAATGAAACAAAGTATTATAAGAGATTGACCATTAAAGGCCTGCAGGTCTCTTTTTACCAAAAGTTTACAATTTTTGTCCCCTGGAGCTAGGGTATAGATAATCCGAGATTCCTCTTACTCTTGCCCTTTTTTTATTCAATTGATGTTTGCAGACAGTAAGGTTAACAGTCAGAGGAGTCTCGTGTTAGGTTTTAGACTCCAAAATGAAACTTAAAATACAAATATGGGGCTCGACAGGTCCTTCTAAGGGCTATATTATTCAGGTGATCGTCAAGGCCTATGGGCCTCTGAGTTTTTTTAATTTGTGAAGAATCTTGAATATCAAGATCATTATTTTATTTTATTTTTTTTAATTAAACAAATCATATAATTAATAAGTAAAAATACATCAGTCACAAGTTTTGTGCTATTTTTGATACTGTCTAACGTTTGAAAATAGTGTGTCTTGCACATCTGCAAATCTTATCTATATTTAGATTTTAAAATTATAGAGGTTTTTTGGTGCATTTGTTTTTCAGATATGTGATGTGGCTTTTTTTCATTTCTCATATGTTGTCGATTTATTACGAAAAATCTCTGTTATAACGACTTAAGTTAAAAGTCTTTGATTACATATTGTTTAATGTTACAGTATTATCTAGTAGTGACATGCATTTTAAATGTTCTCGGGCGTAAACCTAACAACTTCTCCAAAATAAAAATTCGTTTATTCTTTGAATATCACATACTTATTGAATGCCTGTCAACTTCATTAAACTATAAAAAGTTATTAGCAAATAGTATTCGTTCACTCTCTCTCTCTCTCTCTCTCTTTCATTTATTTTATTATAATTTTTTATTTAAATATGTTTAAAATGTTCTTAGCAATATTGGAAAATTGCTTGAAATATTTCTGATTGTATCGTTTGGATTGTTCCTTTATATACATGTATTTTCATGTTTGTAATATGGTCTTTAGTTAGTTCTCTTAGAGATATTACGTCATATGATTTTATGTATATCTAGACATGTAATCACTGCAAATGTACATAGTATGGCGCATTTGTGTTTATATCTTTGCAAAATGTGCAATGTTATTAGCCCAAATTTTAGTTATTCTTTAATACACTAAAAGTAAAAATATGCCAAATTTCTATGTCTATACCAGGGCGCTCTTTCCACCTGGGAGGAAACTATACTGATTTTGATTTTAAGGGGAAATGATATGCTGGAGTGCGTTTTCTCCCTATGTTTGAGAACTGTTTACCGGGCCCAGTTTTCCGTTGGAAAAACTATGCGGAAGGGGGGGG
>WFKH01011801.1:3365762-3387803 GCA_016163765.1 Magallana hongkongensis
TTACCGGGCCCAGTTTTCCGTTGGAAAAACTATGCGGAAGGGGGGGGTCTATGCTACAACACCGGAGCACACAAAAACAAACTGTCTTCTTTCCGAAGTTTTACTGTATCTTTTGTTTATTCACCTCGCTACTTTTTTTTTTATATAACATTAAATGGAAACCAGCTTCAATATATTAGATGAACATCGTTGTAGTTGTTATCAGCGATTGTTGTCTAAGTTCTGGATATTTGCCCGTTATAGAACAACCTTATGATCATACTAGAATATTTCAGCAATGAACCTAATATATTCACTTCATTTTTAGAAAGATATACTTTGGTACAGTAACTTTCACAACCATGTTAAGTACAAGATTTTCCTGATTTTGAGTTTTTTGTTGATTTATCTAAAATATGAGTAAAAATACACCCCCTTATATCGCTCTACGCCTTATTAATTAGATTCACTTGAGGAGTGTTTAAACACATAGGAAGAACCCTAACGCGAAACTTCCGGGAAACAGAGACAATTGATTAGTACCATCGGCAACTCATCCATCTCTCGAGTCGAGAGCGAGTTACAAGTGCAAACACTCCCGTGAACGGTCTCAAGGTCATTGCAATCATGATTCCTGACCGTATGACAATGTGTCACAATGGACGTGTCGGAAGCGATGTGAGGGTAAAATGCGGAAAAAATGACGTTCAAGAGTGCTCAGTGGTCTTTGCCCTTCTGGCATAACAGTTCCAAAGAACGTAATGAAAAGTTAGGTTGACTGAAGACTCTTAGCAAAAGCTAACATAAAGCTGTAAAGTAGTTTGCAATTGACAGCATTTCGAGTATGTTGATTTTGCATGATTTTGTTGGAAATATGCCATGTAGCACATCCCGTATTTGTTTCTGGTCAGTTCATGTACATACAGCAACTGGTCGTACAAACATTCATTTCGTTATTAAATTTTATTTAAACTCAATATACTAGTATCAATTGTATGCCTGGCTTCCTGACTGTTGGCGTCAAGCAAGCTATTTAGATATGTTGTTCTTTGCATCAAGATCAACGCTTTTTTGTACTAGAAGTGGGTGGTGAAATTGTACAATCACAACTCGGATATACAGAACTAATATGTAAATGGTAAACCATGCTTTCGTGATGTCGATTTCCTTTTGCATGAAACTAATTAAATATAAATACGAATTCCTAATTCTTTGTCATGTTGGTGATCTTAACCCTTATAACAGCAGCTGTATTAAAGACAACCATGTTTCAAAGATTTGTCTGAGAGGGGAATTACATCAGTAAAACCAGGGACCATTGATTGCATTGTCTGTGTTATGAAAATATAAAACCATTTTAATAGTGATAGTGATGAATAACATTTAGTCAGCCAAATTCTAAAGCCATTCAAGAGCATTGAACGCTAAAATATAAAATAGATTCGTTTACCCGCGGACTTTGAGCTTTTAATTTTATTATTATTTTTTTTATTTTCATTTTTTTTTTTTTTTGAAAGTTGAGCTGATTTTTTAATTTTTTAACATTAGTATCGGGGTACGAAATAACCGTAGATTAGATTTCAACTAGGCGTCTCAAAAAAAAAATATTTAGTTTTTATTCTAGTAATGAACGTATTTTAGACACAGAGTATTCTGTGAATATTGAATTATCAAACAAAAATTATGCACGTTTTGTAGCTAGCTTTTGTTTTACTGTTTTCTTACGCTTCAATGCTTCCAAACATAGGGGACTTCGATGTTATAAACTTTGGCCCGTTGATATAATGGTTTTTTTGGGGTTTTTTTTACAGAATTGTGACTATAAAATATTTGAAGATAGAAAGGTCAATTTTAGATGGACGTGAAGAAAGATTTACGCGCAAACTACGAAATATTAATGATTTGCAATTGTAGTTTAATAGAACAAACAAAATATTTATATATTTTACAACGAAGTTTTTTTTTAATAATTATTGTTTATGAAAGTATTATCAGATCTTGATAATCAAAAAAGCGATTGCCTAGCAACCCCAAAATAGTAGGCATTTTTGAAATCTATAAATGCGCATGCTTGTACCATCAAATAACTTTTCATTATTTTTTTGAAATCAAAAACTAAAACTAACACGAAAGAAAATATAAAGAAAAGTATCTGGGTTTTTAATTAAACTATTCTTAAATATAACAGTATTTCTTAAAAATAAAAAATAAAATTCCACATAAATTAAAAGATTGCAATGAAGGTCCGTTCACCGACGACAGCATTTTAACATCGAGTACAACTTCTTGCATTCCCGCCGAAATCGATCGTCAAAAAAGCTATACACAATAGGGTTTGTCACGTTACTCAAAAAGTACCCGCGTAACAGGAATCCAATGAAAGCGCCCAGCTGTGCCGTCATGGACCGATAAAGAGTACTGTTCACCGCTTTTATGATCAGAATAACACTGTTTGGAAACACCCCTATGTAGGACACGCCCGTAGCCACAATGAACATGATGGTTATCCTTCTACTGCGTCCCACGCCGAGTTTTCTGCGTCTGGTGGACAATCTGTGCAGAGCATTTAAAGGAACAGAACTCAGGGAGCGGAGAACACTCTTTTTACCTCCCGCAGAAGAACTCTCCCGGGAACCGGTCATCACTGAGCTGGGCTCGCTCTCTACGTCACTTGCTATCATTGACTGGAGCTGTCCTCTGTGAGTTTGCTGGGCTTCCATTCTGAATTTCATTTGTTTATATAACACTCGGCCAACAAATACGTACATCACCGTGCAAACCAGAAACGTGCTAGTACTAAGGATAAGTAGGAGGCCGTAAAACATTTTGTAGAATTTGTTTTTCCGGAAGCTAGGTAGAACTTGACAGTTGTACACTATTAACCCGTGCGCCTCTTTTTCGGCAGATCCATAAAAAACAAGCACAGGGATGCTAGCTATAACAGCGAATACAACGGTCGCTATACAAGCGACAAGTGCTCCCTTAGTTGAGAGTTGTTTTAGAAAAGGTCTACAAGCCTTTCGGAATCTTTCTACAGCTATAACCCCTAACATTACACCCGAACTCAGCACAACACAGTGATTGATATACCGGAACGTTTTACACGTTTTTGTCGAGGTAAATGTATATTTATACCTCATGTCAAAAATCTCAAACGGAATAACTACAAAGCAGGCAAGAAAGTCAATCAGAGCAAGCGCTACCACAAACGTCCGATGGTTGGAAGAATTGTACCGGAAAAAGTAGACACAGAAAACATGACCATTTCCCACGGAACCGACGACGGAGAGCAGGGCCAGAAAGACGGCGATAGCCAGATCATTGCTCATGAATTCCTCCCACTCCAGGGCGGCCATACTCACTACAGAGGAGTTGGTCAGGTTAGCAGTCGCACCCCCTCCACTGGAGTTGTACCCCAGCTCCATCATCTGCCTCTGTGTCCAGTCGAGTGTTTATGATACTACAGTGTTATCTCAACGAGGAAGCTGTGGCAGGCTTACTGACGGATCTGCCGGAAGTGGCTCTGTCATACACTTATCGTATATATTTCCGCCTTTTCTTTTCAATCAATATCGATCTTAATGGACTCATTAACAAATAATAATAATAAGTAATCTTTCAGCAACCGAGATCGGAAACGCATGTGCTGTATGACGTTCGTTCAAGTTTTACACTCCTCCCGCACTGCTGTTAGCTCAAGCCGACTTCACAATTCCACGTAACACTTGGCAGTGACACAATAATGTTCCCTGTCTCTTGAGGTCATCTGCGTGAGGTCATCTGCGTGAGGTCATCTGCGTAAATTAACAAAATTGTTATTATTTACAAACAATAGCCGGAACGATATAACCTTAAGACACTGAAATAATTAAACCAATCTGTAGAAATTTTTCACTTAAATTTACAAGCGCCATCTTTACAATACTGGTATTCTAAAAGATAAAATATTTTAACTTGAATTCAGAGCTCCATTACACTCTTTTGGGCATTTAAAGTTCTGTTTTAATTATTAGCATATAAAAAGATTAATATTTGTCAAATTCCTACTGATTTAAATTTAAAGTACTACCATATGCATGACTATAGAATAGAATTATTTCCGCAAATCAAATTATAATTTTTCATAGATGTTAATTAGTTTAATTTGCTTGTTTATTAGATTTTTGATTTTGTGTTGTACTATTTTGTTTTAGTTTTTACCACATTTACCCGTATTTACAATTTTTGATAGGTGTGTTATGGATGTATATTCATATGATCGATATGTTGCTCAACGTGCGTTTTGATTTACCCAACCTGCAATTCTTGATAAATTTTATCGAATATGTATTTGACGTTGGTTCCCGCCTGGATTAAATGGATTTAAACAAAGTTCTAATTATAACAACTTTGTAGTTTTTCTTCTTATATTTTAAAATTGATGAATGGATTTACATTTAAACTATACGTGAAGAATACATGTAAGATATTTTGTTCGTGCAATTAGATTATCGATGGTTAAAAAAACATAGTTATGCTTTAAAAAGCAGTGATTCGTTCAAATACAGGAAGTTGCAAAATTCAGATGAATAAAATGAAAAGATATATAAGATGGCCGACTTGGAGATTTTAATTGCGCAATTTTTTGAGCAGCATTTTAAAATACAGTGCATTTACACGGTGATATTTTTTATTTTATCTTTACGAAGCATGAATTGATCTGAATATATTATATTGTATAAAACATACAAATGGATTAGATACTTGTTCTTTCAACTTAAGGTTCCTCGACACACCAACATTTTATATAATGGATCGATATAGAATCTTTTTTGAAATATTATTTCACAAAACAGAAACTAATATCGGCTTTAAATTATTCTATAGGGTTCTTTTTTATTTTTTCAGTGAACTAAGAAAAATTGTTTTTACTGGAAACAGGGTATTTTGGAGCTTAAATCTTGGTCTCCGTTGATGTGTAATATACATAGATGTATAAATACATGCTAAATATGGTCTGGTCAAATTTTTTATTTTATAATTAAAAAAACATTTCTGAAAATCAAAATTGTTATTCTTTTATATCTTTTAAATCTAAAGAAAATCTAAAAGAATAACAAATAGCCACATAAAGCACTTATCAAACAATGATATTTTACAAAGAAATTGAAAAGAAAATGCTAAATTTTAGAAAAATTTCAATTTTTAAAATTTGAACCGATCCCGATTGAAAAAAAACTGATCCCGATCAGAATTATTTTAAAATTAATTTTTTTTTTCAAAAACACTGCAGTTTATTCTTAGTATTTCATATGCATTATAAGATCAGTAGATGAACAAACCGTTTTACAGCTATACAACCTTTTTGCAAAATTGTGATATATTCCAACTTTTTATGATTTTGTTCGGGATCAGTTTTACTATAACTGTTAAGCGTTAAGATTTTCCCATTTTTCTTGAATTTCACCATTTAATTTCAATTTCTTATTGAAATATGATTGTATAGCAATTGTTTAATGCGAGTGACTGTTCATTTGTAGTTTTTATCCATAGGTTTAAAAAATATCTACAATTCTTGATTTTCATTTTCATAAAATATATTTTTCCAAAAATATTTTTAAGTTTATTTGGCAGTCTTTGACATGTATTTATAGATAATTGTATTGTGCATCAATTGATAACAAATTTTTCGCTCTAAAATATCCTGTTTGCAGCCAAAACGATGATTCCAGTTTCTGTTTAAAAAGACAAAAAAAAATTCATATAAAATAATTGAAAGCCGATATCGGTCTCCTGTTTGTTAAATCATTTTTCAAAAAATGATTTTTTATCGATCCATCAAATAATGCACGGGTGTGTTGAGCCACTTTAATATTAATAATCCTCTTCAAAATACTTAATATAGAGAAGAAATTTAGAAATCAAACACTGTCAACTTTCTGAAAGTTCAAACATATTTTGAAAATGCTCTGTGGCAACGCACTTTGAAAAAATTACGCACTTTGAAAAATATTTTCAAAGTGCGTTAAATGTGGGACCAAATTAACGCACTTTGAAACGTTTTTTCAAAGTGCGTTAAATTTTGGACCAAGTTAACCCACTTTGAAATTTTTTTTCAAAGTGCGTTAAGAAGGTACATCAACATTTTTTAGTATCGAGACTCTTAACGCACTTTGAAAAAATATGTATAAATCACAAATTCTGGAATTGAATTTCTAATTTGCTGATAGTATGATGATTTGCTAACACTAGTGAATCTAATTTATCGTATTTGAGAACGTAGATGGGGATGGGGGTGGGGTTTAACCAAAGATACAGGCAAATTACCAGTACATCATTTAATTGATTAGAGGAAGAAGGTCCCCTATCCCTTATTTTTCCTTCCAAAACATATGATTTTCAGCAACATTTAAGATCGGAAAAAGAAATATGCTCTGTTGTAAATTAAGTAAATGAAGTGATATTGAAAAAACGAACTGGCAAAACAACAATTTCTCCATTGGTATGTTAAAGAATCTATAAGTGTTTCAACATTAACCCTCTTTTCATATTCTAATCAAAAAAATCACTTCAATATAAAAAAAAATACATTAACAAACATTAAATTATTATAAACATAAAAATAAGCATTAGGATGCGGGTTTTTTTCTCTCGCACGGATCTTCTAAAATATAACACTGTTTTTGATAAACATAACTAACGTAACCTTTTTTCACATCATGTTTGTTTACAAACACATGCAATAAGCCGGTTGAAATATGCTATACATTGATCTCCATTATCAATATACATAAATCATATTCGTTCTGGCATAGCCCAATATACCAGATAAGAAGTAAATTTACTGCATACTCAAAAAAGGAAAATGAAGTTACTTAGCAATGGAGTTCCTTTCATATTTGGATAATTCACATCTCCCAAAGAACGAAAAGGAAAAAATTCTCAAATTCTAGAAACTGTTTATCAAGTTAGCTGAGAATACAATGGGTTCTTTTTTAAATAAATCACATTAAGCTAAACAAGAATAAAACAATCATTTCTTGTATATAAAAGTATGAATTATTTTGACTTAACCCAAAACATTTTTTTTCAAAGTGCGTTAATATCGACGATATCAACGCACTTTGAAAA
The DNA here is from genome assembly GCA_016163765.1 of Magallana hongkongensis. NCBI lineage: Eukaryota > Metazoa > Mollusca > Bivalvia > Ostreida > Ostreidae > Magallana > Magallana hongkongensis. Next base: position 3,372,852 of record WFKH01011801.1, read on the forward strand.
AAAAAATACTTTTTTTTCAAAGTGCGTTGACTTGGTCCCAAAATTAACGCACTTTGAAAAAAATTTTCAAAGTGCGTAATTTTTTAAAGTGCGTTGTAACAATGCTTTGTATATTAGAAGAATATCTAATGTACTTTTGTATGCAGGAAAAATATGTTTGAGTTCATATCATTGATTTATACCATCTGTCTTAATTTACTGCAAGAAAATAGTAAAATTTGTCAAAGTAAAATTTTAAGATGCCCCCTAAAAACCAAATGGTAATATTTTGTGTGGTTTTTTGTGGGTTCTTTTTTCATGAATCTTTACATGTACAATTTTAAGTCACTGTTTGTAACACCTAGTATAGAAAAAGGATTTGTTTAACTGCTTTCCTACGCTATCGTTGTATTCTTAATTAGTTCGGAAAATTGTCTTAAAGATTTTTGTGCATTTTAATACTTTAGATAAAAAAAGCTAAATCAAGAAGTAAAAAAGTTGGTAAATTAAAACTTTAAATTTCACTAACCCCAATTGCAAGGACAAATCCTGCTTAATAATTCCTGCATGAAGTCTCTAATGAAAAGTCATCTGTATTATTCCATTTTATTGTTTTATAGGAAGTTAGCACACTCTCTGGTGAAAATATCTCTGGATCATGAATATAGTGTTATTTATAGTTAAACAAAATGAAACATCAAAAGATTACTTTATAAAACTCCAGTTCAATTGAGGCCCTTACAATCGTATATTGTTTACAGTTTATTTTCGTCGTATCAGTGCTAATACACTTTGGAATAAAGTTCCTCCAAACATCAGGAGCATTATTACCTTGAACTATTTTACTTTACAAATGCACTTTATTAACGAGGCATAGATCTAATGCTTTGATCTCCAAATATTTACATTTTCCAGTGTCTTTGTGATAACACTACGAATCGATTTTGTAATGTATAGTCCAATACATTTCAATAATGACTATTTTAATATTTAATCGTACAATTGCTGAAAATTACATAAATATAAGTAATAAGGAATCGTTTTTCGGATATTATGAGGTGATCAAATACGGTCGGACGTGATCAAATTAGATTTGATCACGCCCGACCGTATTTGATCACCTCATAATACTCAAAGAATGATTCCTTATTTCTTAAATAAGTCAATATTGGTTGCTCTCTTAAAAAGAGTTGTGTGGCTTTAAAGGTACCGATGTAAGAGATTGCATTAGATGAAACAAGTATTCATATAATTCATCAATAAAGAAGACATCGATGTAAGATCCAAGTGAAAATAAAGAGACAAGGTGAAGTACAAACTACTAATATACTAAATACCGAAATGTTACACTATTTCCACATATATTTTTATCTCATATTCGAAAAATTACGGTGTTTAAAGGCTCACTGTAACTATTCTTAGACAGCAATCGCAAACCCGTGACACTTAAATCAAATACCTGTCCAAATTTCGGATAAATTTTGATGGTTTGCATGTAGTTGCAGGTAATCACTAAGAATGTGTGAAACCTCCCGTTTTTTCAAACTTTTATATATTTTTTTTTCTTATTTCCGTTGTCACAATCTAAATAAAATATCTTATTGAGACACCATATCACTTTAAACGTCATAGATAATATTAACTAAATTTAGGATATCTGTTAGAAAAACAAAAATAGGGCACTATAAGATAAATAAATAAGATACAAATAGATATGGAAATATTTGTGGTAAGAAGCACAAGTGTTCTTTGACACGGATACCGTGGGAACCACCATTAAGTGTTCCTGTGACTCACTACATCCCACCGTTCCCCACCAAGGCTTACTCTGTCGGTGTCCCCCTCAAACCACTCGGATGTGATACAGAGTCCTCATATGTAATAGAGCACTTCATGTACAAATGTTTTATGTTGTACTTCAATTATGTTTTTGTTTGTTGTTTAAAGTTAGTGCGCTAGTTATGGTTACTTTAATGCGTATTATCACCATTGATATCGTTGCCAAATAATGTACAATTGTTTTTTTAAAATAGTATGTTTCACAATAAAGCACTGTGAAAAAAAGTCATTCCTTATCTACAATCGCGTGGATAGATAAACATAGCAAAGACTGACATGTTTGCTTTGTTTTTTGTATGAAGAGAAGTGGGATGAACGGTTAGGCGGATCAGGAACCACCCTCCTCCCCATAAAATTTTGGAATACTGTATATTCTACTTTCTTTGAATTCTTTTAGAAAGGCAATTTTTGTTTAGAACCTCGTTCCAAGTGAAAATGATCGAACATGTTTTCTGCTTATGTTGTCTTCGTAATAAGGAAGTTTTGTTCAGGTATCATATAGTGCAAAAAAGAGAGAAGTTTATCTCCCACAACCCTTTTTCGTTAAAGGGGAAGGAAACTAAAAATATGTTGTACTATAAATCAATTAATTATCATCTACCATAATTGTAAATCGTATTTATTTTCATTAAAAACCCCGGAACAATGAATAAATCAAGAAAATCGATCGCTTAATTTAAATTTCCCGCCGCTATGGGAGCTGCAATTGAACTTTAATCTATGACGTCACACCATCTATTCCGGTTTGTCTTATCAAGCACCAGAATCATGATATTCGCTCTAAATGACAAGTTCTGGAAAATTTGAAACAACGTCGATTTGGGACTGTTCTTTTAGTTTTGACTTTCCACTAAATTACTAAACTAATGTCAAATGGAGCATGTTCATTGAAATCTAAAAGCGAAGGTTAGTGTCGGAGAAATCTCCGCGTGAAATTGTCAACAGATGCCAAGTATTGTAGAAAATCTAGCCGTCGTTATTTCGACACGGTAAATCCGACTTTAGAGAATGTATTTTAAACATCTCGATTACAATTATAACATACTTATTCAGTTAGCGAAGAACTTGACTTAGAATAAAAATTTACTCAGGTCATTTTCAACTTTGAAGGATAGCAGATTAACAGCTGTATTTTATTTATAAAAATGCATATATTTATGCATACATGTATTTATTCTTTAGATTGACGTGTGAACCTAAACATTATCAATTTTGTTCAGTCGATTACTTGAGTAACAGAAAGGCATAAACCGGCGTTTTATTCAGTTGATTTCAGTCAATTGTATATGTAAACCAAACCGGAATAGATGGTGTGACATCAAAATAATAATTTTTTTTTTTTTTGGTTTTTAATACAAAAGAGTTCTACATCATGTCAGCCTCCAGTAAGTGCGATTTCTCCAACTTCAAACGTTCATTAAATCTTAATTACGTAGTTTATTTTCAAAACAGCATGACCACATGTAATAATTTTCACCACTTTATTAATATGAATAATATATGTTTTTGACTTTCCTTCCCCTTTAATTCATTAATGAAATATCTTTTGTTCAATTAGTTGGATACGGTGACTCAAATGAGCAAAGTTTTTAAGTTATCCAAACTGTTTAAAAACTCTTTGCTTAAAATGACTTGTTACAACAAGTAATCAATCAAATCTGAACAAAATATGTCAACAATCTTAGTATCCGGATTACTCATAAACAATGGTGATATCATGTACACGTATACTTATTGCAAATATACATGTAAAATGTGAACCGTTGGTCCGAGTGCCATGTACTTGATCTATATAAGGAACAGTTATTTAAAAGTATCAAGGAAGGCAACATATGGCAGGGTTTTTTAATATGTAAAACTTTAGAAACCTATTTTTATTTGACGTGATGCAAGTTTGCCTTAAATATCACACTCTATATATGTCCTGATTTGAATATTGAAACCAGTTATGAGATAAATCAAACATTCTTTCCTTATCATTATTTATGTACTGATAAAACGTTATTTTCTTTTCAACAAACAATATAACGGTCATTATGATCGGGCTATTAACCGATATGTCACCGGGCTAACTGTCAGTCGATATACATTAATTTTGTATATCGAATCTCAGTAGTTTATATAAGTGGTTTGTGTACTGGCAGGGTAGGCTATAGGCTCTGGGTTCGAGCTTCTCTACATGTATATTAAGATGGGTACTACCCAGCAATATTTTGGTTAAAGTAATGGGGGTTTTTTTTCTCTTAAAATCGTTAGTATGACATCTTGTGTAATTAAAAAGCCATAAAATTAGATGTCTTAACTAGTTATGTTTCTATAATACAGTATGCATACCCCTTTTTGTTGACACGTTTTCAGCTAAATTTGATGTCTTGCAGTTTTTAATAGTTTGTTAGAGCAAAACAAGTTTTAAATTTACTTTTTCAATCAATGACTTACCGAGAAGCACATTTGCAGTTATCATTTTATTTATTAACAGATGAACAAAAAATCACTTCGTAAGGAGATAGTACCGATTAAAACATTACTACACAGTTTGACATTACTACACAGTTTGACATTAATACACAGTTTGACATATTTTTGTTGATTTAGAATTTAATAAGATTTATACGAGGGTTGTTCGGAAATTATTGAGACAACACAAATATTTCCCTTCCTAAGCGACGAATTACAGTGAAAATTGGCATAAACATTTAAGAAACCTAAACAAATAATTGAGCAAAGTAATATTACAAAATAATAAAAAATTTGTTTACGTCGGTACATAAACAAGTCGGTGGTCGGGGTACCCGGCGCAGGCCCAAACTCGGAGTTTAAAAAAAACTTAAACATCTACATTTTAAGTGTTTGTAGACGTACAATTTATAATAAAAGAAATCAAATTATATTTGTTCATTTTGCTATTTATTGTGACTAACTTTTGTGGAAGTTTCGCTAGTGTTTGATTTAAAATACGGAGACAGTACACAAATATGTACCAAGCAATAGTAATCTGACTGCGACAGTTTATTGAATTTTGACGTCAAGGCGGCGCAGCAAAATACAGCAAATTGGGGGAAATCTCGAACCTTTTCCGACCAAAAAATTGCTTAAACAAAAACAATACGGAAAGGGGTCAAAAGCTTCAGTTAATCGGGATTTATTTACTGATTGTTTAACTAGAATTAAAGCAAAGGGACTAAATATCTAGTACTTTTTACACACAAACTGATTTCAACAGTTCTAAGATTTAAACAGAATGAATGTAAGAGACGTTTCACAATAAGTTGACTTAAGAAATAATTCTTTGAAATAAAAAGAAAAGATAAACAAGTGAAAAGCTGTCAATGTGACAGCAAACCGGGTTTTCTTTTATGTGAACTGTATCCATAATTCATGTCAACCCTGAATTGATAAACACTGCCTACCGTATCCAGAGAAATGAAGTACCCATATGCAATATTTTGCCTAAAAAATGACTAAGTTCAAAAGCTGGTATTTTTTCATAAATTATCAGATATCAAAATCCTAGCAATATGCACACCTCTGATATATGTACAATTGATCTGCAAAAAGCCAACTTCCTATCTTGAAAACTGTAGGAGGAGTTATCCGTACAATAGGGGTACCCTATATGCAATATTTTGTCGAAAAATGAATAAGTTCAAAAGCTGATATTTTTTTCATAAATTATCAGAAATCAAAATCCTAGCAATATGCACACCTCTGATATATGTACAATTAATCTGCAAAAAGACAACTTCCTATCTTGAAAACTGTAGGAGGAGTTATCCGTACAATAGGGGTACCCTAAATGCAATATTTTGTCGAAAAATGACTAAGTTCAAAAGCTGGTATTTTTTTCATAAATTATCAGAAATCAAAATTCTAGCAATATGCGCACCTCTAATATATGTACAATTGATCTGCAAAAGAACAACTTCCTATCTTGAAAACTGTAGGAGGAGTTATCCGTACAATAAGGGTACCCTTTTGGCAGCCGCCCGCCCACCCGCCCGCCCGCCCGCCATTTCAATAACCGGATTTTTCCGTTGGAAAACCCGGTTAAAAATGAAGAATTGTTCATGTTTTCTGTTCGTATGTAAGGTGTTTAAAACAAAGGAGCAATGAGAAACGTTAAAATGACGTTGCGTTGAGTTTGTGGTTGCTCCGGGTCAATGGATGTAGGTAAGTTTGTTAGCTTACCAGGAATGAGCAAATGATGTCATTCACTTAAAAATTTTCACGTTAGTAAAAGGTATCCTGATTTACTTTCTGGTGAAATTTCAATGATTTGTCTTTATCCTAAGGAAGTAAGAGTAAATGTCTCAATAATTTCCGAACAACCCTCGTATTTATTGCACTTATAGTTACTTATAATCTTCCTTTGATTAAAGTCGACCAAAAACAGTGCATCAAACGAAAAGTTGAAGCAAAGAGATGTTTTCGTCAAAAATTTGTTTTAACCAATAAGAGTTAAAGAGTAATAAAGTGCCAACTTTCAGGTGTACGTTGACTTACTAAATTCTAATCTATAAGGGCACTACATGTAAATTGTTTGCCTTTTTAAAAGACGGCGTCATTTAATAAAACTGTCGCTTCGAATAGAAGTTTTATTGACCTTGAAAAACCATCGGTTATGAAAATAGAACCAGTTTAGTTTGATCAAGATAACGGATTTAGTTTAAACATATAAAACGAAAGTTGATAATTGTCTGTTGAAAAAGGATTGTACAGCGGTGATCTTGTCTAGGATAATATCAGTAGTTTTACTGGTCATATGTTTTTATCTACAGATAGAGACTATGTTAATTGTGTAACAAAGAACTCATCGGTGATGTGTTTCATTATATTTTGTAATGTTCGATATTAGAAGGAATGAGGAAGAAATATCTAAACACGAAATATCGTAAAAGACCAAATATCGTTAAGTTCTTTAAACTTCCGTGTAATCATAATTCTATATCTCTGAGAAAATTGTGTGTATTTATTTCAAATATTTTCGATGCTGTCTGTTTCCCTTAGTTGTTCCTGATACCAAAGTGTTATATAAATATGTTTTCTGTAATACGTCCATTTTTACTGTCTTTTTCCTGTGTGACTATGTATGTATACTTCTGACGATTTGTATTTATGTTCATTCTGTATATATGTTCCCCTTGTACCAAATTATATAGATTGAGTGAGTGAATAAACTGAACTTGAACTTGAAAATATATTTTAAGGAGCTAATTTCAAAATGACTGACGAATTCGTAAAATATGTTTACGAAACTCGGTGTGAATTTCAAATCGAGGCAGATAGAGTGGCGACGTCTGATATAGAAGCTGGAATAAGAATGATCATAAAAGATATTTTGAATGGCATCAAAGAAACAGTCCCAACATTTGAGATGTCGGATGTTATACCAACCGGAAGTTTTTATGAAGGTACGAAAATTGGAGCACCGGACGAGTTCGATTTCATGATAGTTTTACAAAAGTTGACAGGACCCGACAAACTCAATCTACACCGAGGATGTTCCGACTGGTATCCACAGATCGAACTAAAAAAAGGAGTGGCGTTTTCTCAAAGATACATGGTGAATATACATTTTAATAACGAAAAGAGACACGAGAACTTTCTTGGGAGTGCTCGGATCGTCGTTTTATTCTTCTGGAGGGAAATTAGAGAATTGCTAAAGCGAAAAACGTTTAGCATTGACACGGCTCGAGGAACAATATCATCTGAACCCTGTCAAGGAGATAAGCTGGTGTTCTTTTACAGACACAAAGTGAACAAGTCATTACCAAAGCCAGCGAATGAAGCCGAAGCTAAACTTGCCATGGTCTTTGTAGAAAGCTTGAAAATTGGTGTAGACCTTATGTTAGCAATCGAACATCCTTGTTTAGAATTTATTCTTCAACTTCCCGGGTTTCCAAATAGCTTCAAAGAATTACTTTTTGAACATAAATGTCATATTGTTGCCAAGTCCTGTCACAAAGACCACACAGGCGATCCAGCGTGTTGGTTTATTTCGTTCTCCAGTATGGAACGTGAACTAATGAACAATATGAATGAACATCATAAAAAATGTTACAAAATTCTGAAATCGCTCATTGCGTGCGACATTTCCGTTTCTGGGAAATGTATGAATCTGTCATCGTACGTTTTGAAGACTGCATTTTTATTTCATGTGTATGGAGAAACCAAGTGTTTACATTCAAGAACATTGTATGTCTGTATTAAGGATATCCTAGACTATTTATCTACCAATCTGTTTCACATTCGAATGCCGTGCTTCTTTGCAAGAGATATGAACACATGGGGTCATATTCTTGAAACCCCTTGCTACCATTTTAAAATGTCTGATTTACTTCATCATGTTAAACCTGAATCGCGAAAAGACTCGCCTCATCATGTTGAACATGAATCGCTAAAATACTCGCCTCATCATGTTGAACCTGAATCGCTAAAAGACTCGCGAAAAGACTCGCCTCATCATGTTAAACCTGAATCGCGAAAAGACTCGCCTCATCATGTTGAACCTGAATCGCTAAAAGACTCGCCTCATCATTTTGAACCTGAATCACTGAACTATTCACCTCATCCGGTTGAACTTTGCTGGATTAAACTTATGTATAAGTTCATCCAATTTTTAAACGTATCTCTCACTAAGGGGACACGACAAACTCAAAACGACTGGGATGTGCTGATTTCTAAATGTACATATTTCAGAGAGGCAGTATCAAGGTTGATGAAACTTCATTCGGACCGTTCAGAAAAAGATGTATTTAGACTTGAAGGAGACCTTGGTACTTTAGCTCTTTGCACAGATGACTTATTCTACGACTATATAAAAAGTTTGGATGATAATTTCTTCCTAAAACTTTATTTCCTTATGCAGTAATATCTCCATATGAATGTTTTATGTAACCATGTATATATGATAAAATATCTAGACATTTAATTTTTTTTTTATAAAATTAGAAAAGAAGTACTCGGTCTTATTCATAGTTGCCTACAATAATATATGTTTCTTTTACGAATGCAACTATATTTCTACTCTTCAAAAATTAGCTCTAAATGTTTTTACGTTCTTATTGATAAATAAAATGGAATACGATGAACAATAATGAAATATGTAATCTTTTGTTTTTAGAGTTTAACATTTATTTATTATGTTGCACTGAAAAAGCCTAAAACATTACAAGGGGATAATTCGCTTATTTTCTACAACTTTAGAACATTCGTTTATTAACTTCACCAAAGGGATTCATAATTTTTTTTTAAAAATGTTTTCCCGAAAAATTTTAAGTGAAAAGATTTGACTGTTTTGAAAATAATAGAAGTTTTTATTTTTAAAAGATTGCCCTGTGACATAGATACTGTATAAACAGTATATTATACTCTACAATTCATGTACAAATAAAATATTTAAAGCTTAAAGTAGTTCATTTAAACATGCAAACAACTAACGCAAGATCATTAACACAAAGCGGTGAATTTTAAATAATAATAAATACATACCCACCTTAAAAAAATTCAGAATAAGATTTTAGTCTTTTTATCCCATCTCAAAATAAAATTTAATTCATGTTTTTTTCATATATTGTAAAAAAAAAAATGATTAAAAGCATACAGATTTGTACATAAACAGACATAAATAGATTGTAAATGATAAAGAATAAAACGATTCTAGCTTTTTGGTACCATTGTTAAGATGAAAGTCACATTATCAAATCTATCGTATCGGAAAAGATACTGATTTGTCTTAACTAATAGTTCAAAAAATTGAACACGTGAGAGCTATCTGAATCAGGAACTCAACGACCATAATAACTTTAAATATGGTGAATGATTTTTAATTTAGGATTTTAAACATGATTAAAATTATCACGTGTAATCATTAAAACTCGCTTACCTGTAAGATGTCTTCACAATTCAAATTATTTATCGAACTGGGATTTTGGATACCCTTTTGCATGATTTTAATTTTAACGAGTATTATAAGTTAAATCTGACACAGCTGTGTATCCAAATGCAGCATGATACATGTTCTTCCGTATTAACTGAAAATTTATCACATTCCTTTATTAATTTCTCATTAGGCCACGCCAATAGAATTTTTATTCATAGATCCCACGCACTCGTGACTAAACTTTCAAATAGTTTAATTTTAAAATTCCCGCATCAAAGAAATTAAGATTTGTTTACGCTCTATTTTTCATTTAAGTTTTTAACTGCATATCTATATCTCTATATGGAAATTCGGGTTGGCATGGCTACAGGGGCTCACATACAGAAAACACAATTTACAGTGCACAACAACTTGTGCTAGTTTTGAACTGATTCTTTTCTAACATATTCATTGATATACATATATATCTATTATTTGATGTCTAAAACTCCACAGACATTTGAATACAAATGTTGTCACTTGACTCTGCTTTTCTTTTAAACACCCTCACTAGCCCTATGAAGTAAAAAAAAAAGTGTTTAAAAATGGTTATTCTCGAACTTCACATTAATTTTATATGATTTACTTTCTGAGAAGTTAAGTGTGTTTTAGAAAAAGTCTGGGGCAAGTACAGACATAAGTAATAATATGACAGAAGAATCTTTTTTATTAATCATATCTAGCTGCAAACCTCTGCATTAAAATTTCGGGTGTCAGACCGTTCAGCAAACCGAACTTGCAAAAACTTAACAATTTACTAAGAAAAAATAAAAACTTGATAGCTTGCTCTTTCTCATTATATTGAGGCAGATGTCCAAAGAACAAGAAAATAAACTTGTTAGGCCGTAATTGGTTCGGCATTGTGAAAAGCGTACTTAAAATACGATCGAAGTACTGCTCAAAGATACTTTGTACTTGACTTGGAATATTCATTATCATTCTTATTGATTCTACTTGTTTGTATTATTTAAAATTATATTCATTAGTGTATTTATAAGGACAATTGCATACATGTACATATGAATAAAACACAATATGCATTATATCCTTTTTTCGTTATCATTTTAAATTATTGTCATTCTAGAATTTGTTAAAAGCATTCATACTAATAACTTTAGGAGAAAAAATACTTTAACGAAAACATTGCTGAGTAGGGACCCATCTCAAGTTGTTTTTTTTTGGGGGGGGGGGGGGGTGTGTGATCTACATTTCCAGATTATTTATCTAAATCTGAATATTCATTTCCTTTTTCTACGTTTTTCAAGCATATTAATTTATTGTTACGATCAATTATAATCAAATTATGTTAACCAAAACATAGCCCTTTCCTCATGCAACACAGTTTCCCCTCAATACCTCCGTATTGAATAAAATTAAATCATCCTTCCTTTTTAAGTTTCTGATGTATTTGTTGACCTTTTGTTTTTCAATATTTATTGATGCTGAACCCTGGTATGCAGCAACAAGAAGGTAGCAACTGTTAAGCATAAAGGTGCCCTTAACAGTGCTTTCCTGTTACTGTAAATATATTTTACTAAATTGTACGGCAATGAGACAAGTCTAGCGGATGTTGATAAAACAAGGTACGGATATTACAACGGAAGGCGGAACAGAAAATCTTATATCAAGTTATTCACCTGACATTCAAATTACAATGTAAGCGGTTAAGACATATTTTTACAACCTCGTTTTATCGTATTGTTTTCGTGTAAAAGTTATGTATGAGAATTTTCTGCAGGGAAATTCCATGAAACATCACCTTAGCTTTGCTGATATGCTATGGATCGGGTTCGGAATTCGAAATTGACAACGCGCCCTTTGGACTTATTGCATAAAAACTATTATTAAATTGACCAATCACAAATTCTTGGGACTTTTTGGAAAAGGTCGGCAAAACCAATCATACGTATTTACTTCACATGATGTTAAAATATTTAAACAAAATGGAGTCACTTTACAATAGTTTAATGGCCTAGTCTTACCTTACCTTGAAAATCTAGTCATATTTTATACATGCTATTAATATGATAGAAAATTCAATGAATTTAAATATTGTGCACTTCTTTCTGAATTATCATTGTGTCTATAAACTTGTAAGTCTAACACGTTTTAAAGTTATATGTTCACAATACACATATTAGTTTATTGAATGAAAGTCATAATCAACGGCGTTGAACGGAAGTTTAAACTCTCTACATTCCATTTAGATTTTCACTTTTGTTTAAGTTTTACGTAAAGATTCACGACTTCATGATGGTCTGAGATCAGTGCAATTTGTATGTTGTGGAATAATCAAAATAATACAATGCGTCATGTTCTGTCAACATTGTGTATTGATATAAGTATTAGTTTTCTTGACCATAATCTCATTTTAACTTGTGTGCAAATGAAGTAATTACGGAGGTTTAGGCACCAAGATCTTTCGGAACCAGCAAAGACGTTAAGGCACCAGGACGTTTAGGCACCAAGAGGTTTAGGAACGAAGATCTTTCGGAACTAGCAAAGACGTTAAGGCACCAAGACGTTTAGGGACCAAGACGTTTAGGCACCGAGAGGTTTAGGCACCAAGACGTTAATAGATAAATTAGGCACCAAGACCTTTCGAAACCAGCAAATACGTTTAGGAACCAAAACGCTTAGGCACTAGGACGTTTTGGCACTAATACGTTTAGGCACCAAGAAGTTTAGGCACTCAGATGTTTTGGCACTTATACGTTCAGGCACCAACGTATGGACCTTTCGGTATTCGTTATTTAATATGTACATTCAAAAAGCTTTTATACACATTTGTATGTTGATTTGTACTCATATCATCAAAAATATAATCTTAACCCATGAAGACCTGAAATACGATAGACCTGAATGACTTAAAATTTTACATACATGTAAATGATTATTCTATGTTCTTGGTAAAATTAGATGACTATGTGTGGTTTTGTCATATTTAATGTTAAACGTGCTAGAAAAATGCAAAGAAACGACATCCTTATTATATTATTTGCACTGTTTCCATTACTTTGCATGGCTCTTACTGATTAAGGTGAATGCTGTGCTTAAAATTAATTATACATTACACTATATCACTATATATGAACTTTATTAAAAATATGATTTTTAGGAGGTGGGGGTAGCGCCCCCCCCCCTTTCCCCGGTTCCTACGTCCATGCTGCTGTAGACTATTGAAAGTACTTTCAGTAGTAAAAGTGCGTTTAAAAAATGAATCTTTATTTGACGAACTGTAAGCTGCTGCAACACTTTGCAGTCCTTAAGTGCATCATATACATGTGATGTTCGAAATGCTAGAAAAAAAAACTATTATTTACATCAACGCATGGAACTGTGTTTAATTGCTCTACAAAATACCAAACCGTCAAACTTTCTACAGTTATGAGCACGGAATATACCAATTAATCATAATTTCAGCAAAGAATTGTTTGTTAAATGATGCGCCTGCCATGCAGATGATTCTCAGTCTTTACTGTGATCGGCTTCGGCCAATCACAGTTGTGTCCGTATGAGGCAGCCGGCAAATTTTACTATTTGTGCACGCATTGCGCCTCGCACTACTTTGTGTACTATGCAGTGACAGCTTCGTATAAATCTTTAATTACATGTAGATTACTAAAATAAAATTACTCTAATGCGTTTGTCTTGAGATTAAAACATTTATACAGTTACATAATGATTCAAATAAAGGTTATTTTTTACATGCGTAAAAATTTTAATCTGAAGTACACTTCACCTACTAAGAGTTAAGTTTATTCATTCCTTGCTATTTCGGAAATCAACAAAACGGTGCGGTATATCATTTTTATCGTGTTTATTTCATGTAATGCTTTCGCATTATATTACCATGAAGCTGACCAATTATAGCACATGCCGATCATTCCTTTAAAAATAATACTTGTTTTCTTCTGAGATGTCAGTAACTGTTGTTGATGAAGTTTGGCAAGACTGACCTAATTCACTACACACCACAGGTTCATTGTCTCACTTACATCGAATTCATTGTTGTTCTCCACTGTGTTCTTTCTTCATTTTTTACCCTTCATTCTTAAATCGTTTTTGATCATCTATCACATTTTACAATAACAACGTGGACTATTTTTATCTCCAAATATGGAAAGTTACAAAAAGAATAAGAAAGTTCGGATAGGTAAAAACGGAATTCTAATAAAAACTAAGAGCATTTTTATGGAAGTTAAAGCACTTATCAAGGTATTTATGAATCTTAAGTATACTCATGGAGTGTATTCAGCATGTCCTGTAACCGTAGGGGTCTCTGCTATGATTACCATATCATCACATCAGCAAATATTGATAGAAAAATCTTGATCATTTATAGTTCATAAAATGAACAAATTTTTCTTAACATAGAGAGCAAACGGCAATGGTTATAAGCATTGCATAAGACCCATTTCATTACTAGAATAATCACTTAAAACCCCATCATATTTCACAGATGATTTCACACAAGGGAAACTTGAAGCAATGTCCCTTGTATACCAACATAACATAATTTGTACCATTTAATAGAGTCGAACATTTTTTTTTTAAATCAACAAAACAACAATAAAAGTGGGTTGTTTTAAAGGTTTTGTTTATATGTGCTTGTTAAAAAATATTACACCTACAGTACACAGTCCAGGTCGAAAACCAAACTGAGCAGCAGTCAAAATAACATACCTATTCTCCCATTCTAAAATTCTAGTATTTAAAACACAAGGAAATAGTTTTCAACACATCTTACAATTAAAGAAAAAGTCTAAATATAAACTAATGTTTTCAACTTTCTCTTATTTTAGATGTAATTATATTTTGATATAGTTTTAAAGTAGACATACATACTTTAAATAGGTGATTTGTTATTAAAGTTTGTGTTTAATTGATTATTTCAAATTATTTCGATTCTCGGCTATTTCAATGAAAGAAAACATTACAATAATAAAATGGGAAAAAGTTCAGCCAAATCACTCGAAATTAAACCTCTTATGCTATACAAATAGAAAAAAATAAATTGGTTAGGAAATGCATACAATTGTTTGTATTTCAATTACCCTATTACTATTCAATGGTCTGAACTTTACTCATAAATAACAATCAACGTCCGGTTTGAAACCATTAAATTAATTAATTAGGTGTATAGATAGATGGATGAGTGTATGGATAGATAGATAGATAGATAGATAGATAGATAGATAGATAGATAGATA
>WFKH01011801.1:3387903-3424307 GCA_016163765.1 Magallana hongkongensis
CTGTTTAAAAAAAGTTTATGAATTGCGTGATTGCACAACTAAGTAAAAAATGATCTAATACCTCTAATGAAATTGAATGGACGATTTCATTACAATTACAGGACAAGAGATATTGAATTTAATATGCGTATATGTGTAAAAACCACACGATCTCTTTGATGTCATAAGCAAGGGAGGTAAGCCGCATAAGTCGATGTTCCTTTTCCTGATCTAGTGATTTTGATCGACTGTGGCGCCTGTATTTTGCTCAAAATATAAAAAAAATGCAAATATCTAATTAAATAGGCACTTATATGAACTCACTCCCGTATATAACTCAATATGTTTAGGATATTGTTTCATACAACCTTTAAAGCCAAAAAGATAATCCTCTGGGTTTTAATTTTACTGATCGCTGGCTCCAATTCCAAAAACAAAACGAAAATCTTGAAGCTATAAACAATAAAACTATACGGAAGCGATCTAGCTGTTGTAGTGTCAAGTCAAAGTTATTGCAGTGATGATCACTGTTAAACAAATAAAAGTCTCTACTTTCATAGATCTCTACATGAAATAAAAAAATAAAATCTGAATAGAACCAAGGTTAGATTTATAATAAACATTGGGGGTTTTTTTATGTTTATGCAGATTATGAATGCATACATGTATTTAGTTTGTCCGTCAGATATCCGATTAAATTTTATGAGACAGTAATGAGTATTATTTTTAGAAATGTAGCACGTTTGACTTAAACAAAAAAAATGTTACGAATGCTATTGAAGTGTAATTCCTAGTGACAATTACTATACGATATTGTTCACATCTTATGTACTATTTATTTAAAGTATTATATTGCCGAGACATAAGGACTGGTTTGTCGAGAGGTCGGAAAGATTAACGCCACAAATCCCTGTTGTTTTATTATGTATAGCGGCTGAGAAGTATGCGGGTCCTTAGAGCTTCATAGCGCTTTTCCGAGTGAATACTTTCCGGAAAATGACTTCATCAGGATTATAACTCAGCGCAGCAGCAGAAAGCCACGAATCTTCAGATTTGACTGAGAACGGTTCAAGGATGGCCTCGCTACCAAATGTCAGTTTGAACAATTCAACGGGCTCAGTGATGTCAATCGAACAGTTCGAGTTTCAGGAATTTTTGAAAGACGACATTGCTGTTGTGATTTACTTAATCCTCTTGTGTTTCGTGGGGACCATTGGGAACGGCCATGCTTTCATTATCTACCACGTCAGGTACAAACCTTCTAACCACAGGACGTTCGTCGTGTGGCTCGCTGCCATTGATTTCGTGGCATGCGCAGTGAGTGCTCCGTTTGAAATTGTCGACATCAGACATGGCTATACTTTTAACTCGGGTGCCGCTTGCAAGTGTTTTCGATTCATCAACCATGTGGTCGGTATCGCATCAGGACTTATGCTGGGCGTGATTGCTGTAGAGAGGTATCGAAAGGCGTGCTGTCCTTTCGGAAGGCAGATATCGGAGGGAGAGGCAGCCATCGCCTGTATGGTGACTGTTGGCGTATCCATTCTTCTGTCTACAGCATCGTTCTATTTGTATGACGTGGCGATAAAACTAACAGACATTCCAAACCTTTCAGGCACTGATTGTACTGTAGGAGGCAGTGACGGTCAACAATCTGTTTTCCGGATTTACTCTCTTGTGTTGCTGTTGATAAGTACCATTATATTTATTCTGTGCATTGTGGCCTACTCCTTTGTAGGTAAGAGTCTGTACAAACAAATGAGGTTCCGCCAGTCAGCGCAGCTAAATAACGTTCAGAAGACGCTAAGCGGGAACTCGGTCAGCAGCGACAATAAGATGAGCGTGTCTTCTCTACATCATAAAATAGTTCTAGAGAAACCAGAAGCAAGCAGCTCGCAGCACATTCAAGATGAAGAATCCAGCATGTACTCAGTTAAAAACAAAGTAACTCTGAAACCTCTGCAACAATCAGCCAAAAAACCTATGGTCCCGGGCAAGAAGCGGCTAGACCGTACGCGACGGATCACGCTAATGTTCCTGATAGCCACGGCGGTGTCTTACGTCGGATACCTCCCCAATCTGATCATCCTAGTGGTGCGCGCGGCCCGACCTTCCGCCTACCTGTACTTACAGGCCGGGCTGGGCATGCTCACGCCCGTGCTTCTGCGCGGTTACTTCCTCAGCAACGTGACCAATCCCCTGGTCTATTGCTTTGTAGATGACAGATTTAGACAGGAGTGTAGTTTGTTGTACAGTAAAATATTTCGATTTCCAGCCAGGCGGAAGCCACTAGCGCTTTAGTTCAAACTGACATTAATTAAGTCTTTCCGATTCTTGGATCATTGTCATAATGAACCATGTAAATTAAAAATTAAAGTATCTTATATGAGATGTTCAGTGTAAACGATATTTTACACTCCCTTTTATGAAAGATCGTTTTACATTTAAATCAAATATTTTAGTATATATCATTTTACCTTTCTTTGATATACGATATTGTATTTTAAAATCATGTTGTAGAGTAGTTTTATAAGCCAAAAGCTATTTTTGAATTAACATATGCATCATAACAGTTTTTTAAATACATTTTCTTTTTTTTATATTTGTGCAAACCTTAATTCCTAGATAGACAAAAAATGCAAACTTGTCTAGTGACAATATTCGGAACTAATTTCAATTAGGCCACTTAATGGTTTACAAATATGTGGTTTTATATTGTACATATCAGAGATGAAGAACTAGAACATGACATTCCTTTTTTATCATAGAACACTTCTTTACAGAAAATACAAAAAATCGTACCTGTTAATTGTGACTCATCATTATAAGTAATGTTGGTACATATAAGATTAAATGATTATGTTTAATACAAATGGCAACTCAGATAATATATCATGAAGAAATATTTTTAAAGGATTAATATCCCTGTACATCTTTACCTCCTGCTAATTTGTAAAGAAAATCGTTAATTAATAGCAGTAACATGGAGACCATGTATAACTCATACACCGTCAGTACGAAATATACCCCCCCCCCCCTTTTTTTGAGCATTATGACGTCATTCTTAACAAAAATTAAAGTTTGTAACACTTTTATAAAACGTTTACGTTTCGTTGGTTTTTTTTTCTATTTAAGATTTTCACAAAGGCAGTCGGTAAAATACATTTCTTACATGGTTTGTAGTAGACCCAATATGGTTTTTACATGGTCGCTCTCGCCCCATATGATATTTACTGATCAGGTATATACCATATTAGGTCAACTACAAACCATGTAACTAATAATATCTATATTCTTTTTCGACTCTCAGATTATACAATTTATAGATGTAACACTTTTATATATTCAATGTAGACTAATATGTTCTTGAACCTAACAACCTGTGAGATTTTGCAGCATAATGATAAATATTATAAGGTAGACTCTGGAAAACTGAACTGAACATTGTGGTCAAATTAAGTGTATTATATTCATGTAGATGTTTTTGTATTTGTATTTTGTATATTATTCGGAATAGGGTCACCTTCTTAAAGATATTAAGCGGAGTAGACAAAAATATTTCATCTGTTTACAAAAAGTAAGAAAGAATTACAGTTGTCAACATATCAAATATTTTTGTCAACTCCGCTCAAATCTTTAGGAAGCTGACCTTATTACGATGTTCACCGAGGACTATCTGTAAAAATTGCGTTCAATTTTGTTTATATTATGATACTACCTGACTTCATGCGCATATTTTTAGTAGACCTTTGTACATTGTGAAATGTTTTACTTGTGTAAATAAACAAATTGAAAACCTACTGGCGTGCTTGTTTGTTGGTAACAAGTGTTGACGTCCTGTCCGCAAGTGGATAGTATCTAAGGCCGCGGACAACGGAAGTTAAAGAGGCAAAGTAAAGGGAATTGCACTCGTTATGAGTACTTGTTTCCGGACAGCACTCTCCAAAAGTAGTCACAGGTACTTTATGTGCAATAGATTTTAAGGTTTGAGTTTAATGTGTATGGTGATACATTGAATTGATTCATCTTATCACTTCATTTATGTCAACATTATTCTATTCATTAACATTTTCAAAGTGATATACTAGAGCAATTTCTACAACTTTATGCGATATTGTGTATGCTGTATTCACACATCTCTCTCTATCTGATGAGTTTATATGTCAATACTTGTATGCTGTCTTTTAAATATGTGACAATCTTGAGGATAGTCTGACCATCCTCGTATCTGTTAATCTCATCTCACAGTAATGGGACAATCCAAATAAACATAAGATAGACTTTTTAGTCACCATAAGGCATTTATGTAGCTGACTGATTTTGATATATTTACATTTTCAACTGTCTTTGTCTGTGATAACATTACGAATCAATTTTGAACCCTAAAACCTAGTAACTTCATAAAACATGAGTGACACAAAATGGGCATGTCTTATAGCATAACCGAGAGACGGTATTGGCTGCGCCGCGCAGTAATACATAGCATGTGCTGCACGAAAAAATAGTGATTTTAAATAATGCTGTTTTAAAGTGTACAAATTGGAAATAATGTAAATATAAGTAATAAGGAATCATTTTTTGAATATTATGAGGTGATAATTTCGGTCGGTGCGTGGTCAAATCTATCATAAAGCCCTTCGGGCTTTATTGGATTTGACCACGCCCCGACCGAAATTATCACCTCATAATACTAAAAGAATGATTCCTTATTCCTTAAATAATTACACGGCGCAATATTATTGGTACGTGTGGGTTTTGTTGTACATGTGTATATACATGTATAAAATGACATGGTTACGATTTCATTTCAGACGAAATCCAAAATTATGACGACCCTATCATGGCCTAGCAATAGAAATTAAAAAGTAAGCATTTAAAAAATATAATTTTTTTTAATTTATCAGTTGCTCTATCACAATGCTTTATGTGTTATATATCCAACCTCTGGGTTCGGAAGCGAAAAGCATTCATTGGACACTGAGGAATCTTATCCTCAACTATAATGGACTAAAATGTTTACTAATTTATGTCTCCATCTAGCACAGACATATGAAAATTCATATGCTTGTGATCAAAGCCATATATTAGATCATACAGCACCAACAATTAATGGCACTTCGAGTGTCATGCAAATAATCATTCCTTCCCAAAAATAAGGCGTAACAGAACACCCATTTTTATCTGACGTTGTTTATTAGTCTGTTCATTTGTCATCTAAATCCCCACATTTGCAATGGCCGTCGATACAATGATAATTGTCGTGGTGAGAACATGTGTGTCGGCAGTCATCCTTCTGTGAACAGGCTAGTCAGAATGAAAAAAACAGAACAGTTACAGTGAATACATGGCACACCTGCCTGCAGATTTATTAGGAATGTACTCAAGGAAAGTATTTTATTTCGAGTTTTTGATGAGAGCGCCATAGCCGAAAACCCATGGCTAGTCCTAGTTATTAAACTAATTTAGGAATATCTTCTGTGAAAATTTTAATGCCAAAAATCTCCTGAGAAATTTTACTACTGGTGCACCACTTAACTTTCTCACCACTAGTATACAACACCGGTAACATTAGATGTAGAAAGTTCACGTTAAATGCAATTGCTAGACCAGCTGATTATATAAGCCCATATATTCCATTTTTCCTATACTACAATGTATATAATTATAGATAAAATGAATTTCTGTCAAACATTAGCAGTATCGAGTCTTTGAAATTAAATCAGCAAATTGTTGGCTGATTTTACAATTTCTAATATTGTAGTTTTAACGCATCGATAAGGATGGCTTCAAAGACAATATTATTAATAAGAGCAACCGAATATATAAAAGAATGATTAAAGGTAATAGCTTACTTCCAGAAGAACTTCCATTTGGTCTACACACGCATGCGTGATTGATACAAGCCCAATGATTGGAGGAAAGGTCACAGTTTCCTGAACATTCAGATGCTATGGAACACGCATAGCTTGAGGCTGAAATTGTCAAATTGTATAATCATAGATTGTAGATGGACATTGTTTTTGGGCACATTCCGTGTTGTTACAGATACAGAAAAGTGCAACGTATAGAGGTAAACAAAGACAATATTTGAATGTTCACTTTTAAAATGCTATGATTTGGCTGTCATGTTAGGAATCTCGGTAGTCTTTTGATCTTTAACTTTGTTACCTGTTTTGACATTAAAAATCCTTTTAGTTTGTGGGTTTGGAGGGGGGGGGGGGGGGGGTGTGAAGGACCCAGGTTGGAACTACCTTTATTTTGAAAGACAAAGATTCTAGAACACAGAGCTCATGTTTGGTAAGACTCAATTCACTTTTTGCAAAGTATTGGTCGGAATTTACAATATGATACAGCCAATTTATACTAGTAATATTAAACAAACAACAATTCTTTAGTAGATGTGTTATAAAGACACTTACTTACAAGGACCAAGCCCAAAACACAGAGTGCTAACACTGCCTTCATGTTGACTGGTGAAATCCTAAGGACGATATGGAATCCAACAATATCAGGGCAGTCTTATCTATAAACGGCGTGAATATTGATCATGCTAGCCCTAGCGTGTGTTATCTCCTATCAAGTCTAGATTTTGTTGGTAATTTTAAAATGAAAATATAAGTAAATCAACCTTCGCTTCTGTTGGATACGAGTTATAAGGCATCTTCAATACAGCCTCTAAACTTGTATTCAAGCTAGCCACATAAAAACCATTAAGATAACACAACTACTGTAAAACCAGAAAACAGTTGAAGCATCGTCAAGGAAACGATCGCAAGATTAAATCATCGCTTCTTTAAAAAAAAGTCGAGAAAAGGGATTTTGATACCAACAATATTGCAAGGCATAAAGTGATCTTCAAATCAACCCGATCTGTTAATATTGCATTTATGGAAAATCCTTCCACAGACATACTGACAAAGAAATTTCAGCTCAAAATATATATGTGTAGATCAGTTAACTATATATATATATATATATATATATTGACTGTATAAATTTGGGTTGACGGACCGTGGAGCTACAGTTCCATCCATACAAAAAAGTGTACATTTATTGCGCACGGTTTTGGACTTATTAAACTAATTTAGGAATATTCTGAAAATATTTTCATACCAAAAACTTTTACTTTACTTGCCTCAAACGTTTTTCTAAACACCCTAACCGACCTCGGAAAGTGACGTATGTTAAAATTCGCGTCGGGACAAAGAGTCGCCATTTTAACCTGTAAACAAACTACGCCGTTTCACTTTACGGGGCTGGTGGGGGTGTTTAAAAGATACTCAGAGGCAAATAAAGTAATGACATCTAAAGTAAAATGTCTCAAAAAATTTTTATCAATAAAATTTTCACAAAATACTTTCCTATATTAGTTAAGTTAGTCCAAACCCGTGCGCAACAATTGATATACAGTTTTTTGTATGAATGGAACTGTAGCTCCAACACGAATTTCCCGTGGAGCTACAGTTCTGCAGCTAGTGACGAAGTTTTTTGCATTCAATTATACATGCGATGTTTTTTTTTCCTTCGATGCCTGCAATTCTTAAACTAGCTTGTTATTGAAATAAGACTACATTAAAATGGGCATGCTATTTGAAATTACACATCAAATGTATTCATTTAAAGTTGTTTGATAACATAAAATAAGTAGACGATGTCTTCACAAAAGCTTAATTAACTGATTGATGAACAGTAGACCAGACAATAATGTAACTCCAATGTTCATGATTTACTCTACCATTGCTTAAATTCTATTCATTGTAATAAACACTTGAAAACTTAATACGTTTAATAATCATTTTATAAAACACAGCTTCATGTGTTAAATTTATGAACGAAAAGACAATTATAATACCAATGCGTAGCTGAACAATGTTATTTCTATCAAAATAAACTACAACATAATGTAAACAAAGTAGACATAGAATGAACAATGTTTATTGTATCATAATATGGAAATTGGTTCGAAAAAATTAAATGTTCACATGGTGTAGACATTATGTAGACTAAATATATACATATACATAGTGAGAACAAGGGGTAGACATTATGTAGGCATAAAGTAGATATTAATTGATGAGAAGGATATTGTAATACATAAATATTTCGTTTTGCAATTGTCTTGTTTACTAGAATACGTGTTATCCGATTGCTACACGCAGAAATGTGGCAAAGTATATAACTACACTAGGCAGACAGACAACAAAATATATTGATATTTACTACATGTACGGAACAAACATACTCATTTATTATGACACAGGCAGAACTATTTATTATGGAAAAGATATACTTATTTACTAAGTTACAGAAAAACTTAAAAGACTATCTATTCTATTGGTCAGGTAAACTTCAAAGTCTGTCTATATCTACTATGGAACAGACATACATCAGACTATCTACATTTACTACGAAGCAAGCAGACAGGAAATTCTCATTTACATACTAGTATATTTACTTTCAGCAAACAGACAGCAATGTCTATCGAGATCTCCTATGAAACAGGCAGTCAGGACTACGATTTAACCGCAGATAGCAAAGTCTACTGTATCTCTTCTTTAAGCAAAGTAAATTCGTTATCTACTATCTAGCAAGAACTTTTCTAATTTTCTATTCACTATCAAAGTTGTTTACTTTGTTTTCACAGTTCAGATACTCCTATGGTTAAAACATTCACGCATAGTCAAGTATTCTTCACTAAATTTGCGTGCAGTATTTATAAAGTAATGAAGTTATGTAAATACATAATGATTGAAAACAATCCTCTAATTATATAAAGCAAATGGACAGCATATTAGATTCTCAATAAGAGTCAAAAATGCAAGTGCTTTTATTCGACTTATCTCTGGATAAACAGGAAAACAATTGCTACGAACTTTGTAAGGTGATTGCATATATTAGTTAGGTTAATTTAATGCAATAACCGGAGATATTTTAAATATCTATTTTAAGCAAGATTGTTTGACAACAGATAAAAAGGATATTAGTCACTGCATACTTCCAATCATACTAAATAATCTAATCTATCTTATGGTTTTGGCACAAAATGTACATTAAAGGAATAATTCGAGTATTCATGAGCAGACTATGTGATGATCATTTTCTATAAGAAAACGGTTAGAATCTCTCAAAATATTACTACTGTAGTACTGTTATCACACATAAATGCCAGGATTACTATACTGGGGTTTTCCCTAGGCCAATTTGACTCGTTGTATAGGAGATCGAAGATTGAATTTTATTTAGAGATATATCTCTTTTCTAGCTTCCTTCACGCGGCTGTTCCCTCTACAGAGGGTGTGTCACTTGATTTCCTGTCCACCGAGGATACAGTCTCGTTATCAGATTTAGGGTGGTCGTAATGAGGATTAGAGAAACCATGAAGACCATTGTCATCGTCATGTTGTAGCTGTCAAACACGTTTAAAGACTTTGTGAATAAGAATGACGCAAAAAAGCACTGGATGACGTCATACGAACACTTTTAGAGAGACAAAAGAAACAGAGGCTATAATTCTATTTTGATTCAAGGTACAGATTCTTTAAAACGAACGAAAAATATGATACTCACAGATCTGCTGAAATTCATAGTAACACTGTTACCACGATTTCTATATTTTCTTCTCATAATAAAGATGGTAAGCAAGGCCACCAATACAATGAGAACCAGTATACACACTACAATACCGGCCACTTCACCTACTGTCAAGGTCACAGCCGCAGGGGCTTCTGGGAAAAGACATTATATAGAAAATAAAATATAACTAAAAAAAGGGTCACGCCCCCTGCTAAACGATTAAAGCATATTTTTACTGGTTTTATACTCTAGTGAATCACTAATTTTTTAAGAATCTCAATTATACGAAACTATTTCAATCATTCCTTTCATAAATCAATTAGTTAAGTTTGTACGTTTTTTTGTGTATTATCTTTTGAAGCCTATAAAAATCGGATAACATATAGTCACCATTAGTGGATTTCTGTGGTGCAGGAGTACCCCAAAGTGTTTCTGAACAGTCGTCACCGAAAAACCCAGGCTGGCAGATGCACCTTCCCTGTAAACGGAGATTTTGATCAGAAAAATAATTTAAAATGTTAATCAAAATTCATATTTTATCAATCCCTGTAAAAAAAAAGATACCAATTCTTCGTGGTATATTTCTTTCAAGAGCGATGCACTGGCTATTTTAATAAGGACGTTAGCAATGAGCCTGCTGTTTAATGAGAAAAACACTATTGTAATTCCTGTGCATAAAATTATTCACCCGTCATTGGCCCCCATTTTTAATCCAGGGATCCTATTTTGAACAAACATCAGATCGATCATCTTCATCGGTCTAATCTAAAATGCATTTCACCTGGTCGTGTTTACATAAATAGCATAACACTGTCTGCCGTTTAGTCACCTTTTAGTACCTCTTCAGAAACCTTTAAGTTAACTGAATGACAACTTCTTACTATTGTTTTTGATATATATGTACAGCACAATGACAGGATAAGTATAGTATAGTCCTAACATAAGTAAATAATGGTCACAAGTTGTAGTAAAGTGTTCTCAGTAATGTACAGACCTGCTGACAAGTTCCACCGTTAAGACATGCCCCCGCCTGGCACGGACAGTGACCGTTATTTGGTAGACAACTCTGTCTACACGTAGAAGGACAGTCACTCTGGCAATTCACTCCCCACGATCCTGGGGTACAACCTAAAACCAAGGTACTCCAATCAATCAATCAATTAGTCAATCAATCAAACGACTCAATCATTCATCCTGGTCTGTTATTGTCGTTCTAAAAATCAATACTAAAATACATCCCCCAAACTATGTAAAATCAATATTTGTTGCTTTCTACGGTAATAATACAAAGAAATTTAAGGACCACGTCGCCCATATAAACAAAGTTTTCTGGCTGAGTCTTTTTATCCATTCCTTTATCATCTAATATAAAACTCGGAGCTCATGTTGTAGCCAAAATTGGGTGATTTATTGCAACTACCATAATCCCAAAAGATATATTTTGTTTGCTTCCGGATAACTGTATGCCGTACAGCAGTAATAAGTCCTTACTCTGATCGCAGATATCTCCTATGAACCCTGGGGAACACTTGCACTGTCCGGTCACACTGTCACACACCCCGCCATTCCTACATCCGGGGCACTGACTGCTACACCCGGCACCGTATGTTCCATCTGGACAACCTGTAACCATTTGTCAGTTCAGTTATCATATCAACTTGCAGGTGATCAATTTTACTTGCTTTTATTATAAGTGCATTAAATCAACATATGATTGATTCGGCAGATCAACTTGCAATTATACATCCATTCATCTTATCAACTCGTAATAACTTTTCAAATCATTTCAACTTTTCTTCTTTCGTCCATACATAAGATAAAATTGTAATGGATATTCATTTCATTAGAAAGTGAAAGCTAACGACTACGCGACATGTCATTATGTACTTACTCGTCAGTTCAACTTATCATTTTTAAATAACTTGTCAATTCATCAGACCCACTTATTACTTGTCAATCCATGATGTCAGATTTACGTTTTTTGTAAATTCATTATTTGAACTTGCAAGTACTTGCATTTGTCATTTTGCACTCACTCGCCGATTCGTCAGATATAATGTTACTCACTCAATTCATCCGATAAATAGGAGATAACTTGTTATCTATTCATATCAAGTCATGAGTACTCAGCAACTCAGTATTATATACCATATCATCAGATCACCAAGAAGTACACCTACTTTTCTCGCACAAGTTACCGCTCCAGCCCGGCGGACATTGGCACTCCCCGCTCACCTTATCACACACACCACCGTGCTGACAGCCGCAAACCTGGGCGCATTGGAAACCAAAGTAGGCTTCTCCGCATTCTGAAATAATCAAGTACATTTTTTAAACAAGAGGCCAATAGGCCTTAACGGTCACCTGAGTACCATAGCCCATACACAAACTTGTTAAGGAGTCTCATATATGCATTTAATCAAGTTTCATTCTGGAGTAGAAAAATTATAATATTGTTTAATATTATGACGACCACCTCCCTGCCTGAAATCTTTCAAAAAGGGCTATGAAATCTATAATTTTAGCGACAAACTTAAAGATCATAATAGAGTTAATAACCTGATATTGAAAAGGTGCAAGACTCTGATAGAAAATAATTACCCATATTTTTTAACTTTCAAGATCGGTTTTATGTGTATATGTTTTCATAGATAAACTAAAACAAGGTGGCTAGTATACATGTTTTATTTAAAACAACATCCCCCATCCCCAAGGGCAGACAGAAACTCTCCCTGTGGGCGTTTAAACAAAAAGAAAAACAGCTTTAAAAGCTATAATGTATTACTCACTTCCCCTGATCCAGCTTTTGAATAGTCAACCTTCATTGATATTTAATCACCATCTGGCATTTATATCAAAACCATTTTACATGTACTGCTTATCAGTGATTTTGGTTAGCCAATTATTACTTTACTAAAGTCTATTTGTTTATTTAGAAAGTTCAAAAACTGTTTTTGTTTCAAATGATAAAAGTACTTGCATAACTCTAATGATCGTACAACTTCTTTATTACATTATATTCAATAAATGAAAAAGCAAAGGAAGATAACTCCATTATGAAGAAGCAAGGTAAGATAACTCCATTAACTGTTACACCCTCAACCCTGAACTCTTTCCAAATGCTTTCACAATATCTTAACTTTGACAGACAGCTTCATTCTTTCTCTTTTTTAAATATGTGAATTTACTCAATTCTTTTATTGAAATTCCTGAGCAGAATAAAATAATAAGACAAATATATACTACCCCCCCCCCCCCAGCATTTCCCCATGCCTTACATGTAGGTGACATGAAATATTATCAAATACGACAGCTTAATGTTTTTTTCTAAATATGCAGTCAGTTTTTATTCTGTGTCAGTAGATGTATTTTTAAACATTATATACATTAACACTAAATGACCATTTTGGCCACACCCTGCATTAAGAACCCCTACCCTATACACTATATGAGTGTTTTGGCCCCGCCCTAGATTCAAATCCCTACATTGGGAGACATGAAACGTAAAGTTTTGATAGATGGCTTTATTTTCTTTCTTTATATGCAGTCAGTTTTTATTCAGTGTCAGCAGAAGTAAAGAAGACGATTTTTTTAAACATTAAATGCATTAATACTATATGACTATTTTGGCCCTGCCCTAGAATCAGAACCCCTACCTTGGGAGATATGAAATTTATAATTTCCGTTGAGGGCTTCCTGGTCTACAAAATTATGAATTCAGTTTTCCTTACACGTGTGTGGGAGTAGAGAAGATAATTTTTAAACATTATATGCATTAACACTATACATCCATTTTGGCCCCGCCCTAGAGTCAAAACCCATACTCCAGAGGGCATGAAATTCACAATTTTAGTAGAGGTCTTCCTGGTTAACATAATTATGAAGTCAGTTTTTCTTACAGATCTGTGAGAGTAGAGAAGAAGATTTTGAAACATTATATGCATTAACACTTTATGGCCATATTGCCCCCCCCCCCCCACGGCCTGAACCCCTGACCCAGGGGCCATGAATTTCACAATTTAGGAAGAGGGGTTCATGGACATCATAACCATGCATTCAGTTTTTTCCCACATGTGTGGGAGTAAAGAAGGAGATTTTCTTCGATTTAATACATTTTCACTATATGGCTATATTGGCCCACCCTAGGGCCTAAAGCCCTGTCCCAGAGGTCATGAATTTCAAAATTTAGGTAGAAGACTTTATGGACATCATAACCATGCATTAAGATTTTTTTTTTTACAAATGTAAAAGAGAGTAGAGAAGAAGATTTTTCAAAGATTTAATACATTTTTACTATATGGCTATCTTGGCCCCACCCTAGAGCCTGAACCCCTGACCCAGGAGCCATGAATTTCACAAGTTTGGTAAAGGGCTTCATAGACATCATAACCATGCATTCAGTTTTTTCCTCACATGTGTGGGAGTAGAGAAGAAGATTTTTGAAAATTTGGCTTTTTTTTGCATATTTTGCCCCGCCTGTGGCACCCCGGGGGTGGTAGAGCCATGAATTTCACAATTTAGATTCCTCTTGCCATAGAGATGCTTCACATCAAAATGGTAACCATTGGCCTTGTAGTTTTCAAGAAGAAGTTAAAATTGTAAAATTGTTAACACACTACGCACGACGACGGACGAAAACAGAAAGCAATAGGTCACCTGAGTTTACTCAGGTGACCTAAAAATGAAGGATGTATTACATTATACAAATCTTCCAGGCTCACGTAAAAATATACAATAGAAAATTTTCCATGACTTGATTACATGTTTTCATGTTCTTGCAGCAATGACAATGACTTTTCGTTCATTTACTAGTGTGTTGTGTAGATGGATCCATTTAAAAAGATTTTGTCTTTACATTTTCGAAAAAGCCAGAATGTATTTTCATTATACACTCCTCACACTTGAGGCTTACATATGCACCTACAATTTTTTTTCTCCACTTGATTACATGGTTTTGAGTACTGACAATGACTGTTTGTTTGTCCATTTACTGTATATTACATCATATGTTTTGTTACATCCTTGCGACTTTTCTCACTTTGAAAGTTTACTCATTACCATTGTACCTCTTTCTTAACGTTGTAACGTATTACCGTTCAGTGTACAAAATATTGTTATTATTACTGTTCAGTGTACCTCTTTATTAACGTTGTTACTTATTACTGTTCGGTGAACAAAATAATGTTACTTATTACCGTTCAGTGAACAAAATAATGTTCTTTTTATACCTTGTTCGCAGTGGTGCCCTATTTTCCCTGGTGGACACATACAGACCCCTGTGACAGGGTTACAGGTCGCTCCCCCACAGTTACAAACATTGCTACATCGACTTCCCCAGTATCCATCTCCACACACTGTAATAGCAAATGTAAATTTTAAATTCATAAGCAGAAACTTTTCTAGAAAAATTGATAATAGAATTTCAGTAGTCTTGCTTTTTTATTCACTTTAACAATGCTATGGTAACGTAGAAATCTACTGAATTCCACTAACGCCAAACACTGCTCTAATCCTAATTCATCATCACCATGATAAACTTCTTGTCACGAGAATCATAATGTGTTTTAAAACTAGTGTTTCAATACACTGAGCTAAAACACACCAGCCGCATAAAACTATTCATTGCAAAATATCAGAGTATTCCTTCATAATTAAGAACAATGCCCTCATATATAGATATCTGTAGACTGGTTTTGATTGTTTGTATGTATGTATGTGGAGTTTTAGCATTTCAATGAAAATTTCGGAACTTTTAGGGTTTTTTCTCTTTCGTCACTTAATTTAGCGCGATACACACGAGGTTGTCGTTCTTTTGAAAAATGTCAAGTCTTATTGCAACAGATATATCAGACTGTTGCGTTGATACGTTTTTCTTAAACACAATTGATTCTGACCGTAAAGTAAAACAGTTTATGGAGTCAAAAATTAATAAAATAGAAAATCAATGAAATGGAAAATTTAGTTATTTACATTTTTTCGAAAGGGGGATCTTTTTTTTATTTATTAAAGTTTTATATAGCTATTAAAAATCTTTTCTGAGAATGTAAAATAGAACGGCTTGCCCGGAGATAGTACACCTAAAAATTGCCGTTTACAGATAACGTACAAAACCACAATTGATGACTGCATTTAATAAGTATCTAGCTGAACATCAAGTGTTAACATGGCATATGTAATGGTATGTCGGAGTCTTTACGCTGGTAGACATACCTTGATTACAGTAAGTCCCACTGTATCCAGGGTCACATATACAAACCCCAGTCTCTCGGTCGCAATCTCCATTAGAACCACAAAGACATGTCTGAGAGCAAGAAAATCCCCACGTACCACTGGGACAATCTGAAAACCAACGAGTTGATTATACAACAAATCATGATGCATAACATCATTTAACTCTAACAGACGAGCTCAGGTGAGCTAAAATATCAACATTTGCGTCCACATAAAAATACGGTGAGAATTTCTAAAAGCGATGGTATAAATATTAAACAATATAGATAATAACCGTTCACTGTCATATACTTTTTTTTAAATTTGCCGTATGACCTTATATAATGACTTAATGTCATCGCTAGTGTAATTACAATCATGGACGGTATCACACCGACTGTATAATGAGGTAAACATGTGTTCAATTACAGTTACAAGTGTGACCTACTTTGATCACATCCTGGTCCGCTGTACCCGGGTCTGCACTCGCAGCTGCCATTGACAGGGTTACAGTTCAACATCCCACGTACGTCACAGACGTCTCGACACGACCGCTCACAGTTCGCTCCGTAAGACAGGGTAGGACAGGATTTCTGACACTCGTCTATTGCATTCATATATTTTGAAAACTTGCCTTAAGTTAACCATATGTACAAGTCTATTGACTACTATCAAAGCATATTTGTTGTTTTGTTTAAACATAAATCTATGATATGCACTTCTAGTAAATATTTTATTAATATATTAACCCACATAAAAATATGATCATAAAAATAAACCTATGCTATCATAAATATATTCAATTAAAACATGATAAGACAAATTCCATCTTATATAGAACTTTACCACCAGCATATCCAGGAAGACACGTGCATTTTCCGGTAAGGGCGTCACATCCTTTGGAAAAAGATCCACACGTGCAGTTGAGGGAGCAGGCTGATCCATATTTCCCTTGGGGACACTGACATAACAATGTTGTACTCACATTTAAATTCAATGGGTAATGCCACTGAATATGCTATAGTCACATGATAATGCAAGAAGATGCAAGGATTGCATAATGCAATTAGCATCATACAAGTAAGCATAGTAGATTATCATTAGTTTGTGGTGGAAGTTAATGTAGAAAATCTACCGTCATTTTTGTTTGAAAAAAAATTGTCTTATGTGTCCTCCACAGTAAATGTATTTGTAATACAAAATAGCAAGACCCCACAAACCAATTGATGTAAAAAAGCCTACTTACTTTCTGAGAACAGTCTGTTCCCATGAACCCCGCGGGACAAAGACAGGTTCCACTAATCGTATCACAGTCTCCTCCATTTAAACAGCTTTAGAAAAATTTTCAACATAAATTAGTTATATCCTCTTAACAAAATTATGTCATTACAGCTATAGAAAAATGTTCAACATAAATAATTATATTATGTTAACAAGATTATATCATTATCATTAAGCCCCTTGTCATTTCATTCTTCGTTTTATCAAACAAGATATCATTTTTTACAACTCCACATTGGGTTAATGCAAAGCAAAACATATTTCAAAATAGCGTGCAAACTATTTAACGGTGGGATTGTTAAAATTTGTGAAGACCATTGTTCCTGATTTGTTGGAATGTAAATTCATTATAGTAAAAGTTATCAAGTGGCATTAAGCAACCACAAACAATAATGATTTCACGGTGTTTCTATTTTAGATAGTGTTAAATTAACTTTAGGTTATATCTACGTACTTCCGTTGTCTACTTTTTAGACAATTTTAAAGTAGAAGTAGCTTTAAGTGCATTATTGAAATATTTATAAAAGAAACCATTTCTCTCAGAGTGTACAAAACCCCAGAATCTCACCGGCAGACCTGTTGACATTGATTGCCAAAGAAACCTTTCGGACATGGCTGCTGGCAGAAATCCCCCGAGTATCCGGGCAAGCAGTGACACCGGCCACTGATAGAATCACATGAGTTGCTATGAACACACTGGTCACACTGGTATATACAGTCTTGCCCATACGCCAAATCCTGCAGACATAGGGATAACACAGCAAATTTAACCAGTTGTAGAGGTAACATCTTGTAACTCATTATGCTGTTTATAAGTGAGGGTTACTACACATGCTGATTT
Source organism: Magallana hongkongensis (assembly GCA_016163765.1). Taxonomy (NCBI): domain Eukaryota; kingdom Metazoa; phylum Mollusca; class Bivalvia; order Ostreida; family Ostreidae; genus Magallana; species Magallana hongkongensis. The sequence goes on from WFKH01011801.1 coordinate 3,405,788, forward strand.
TTGGTAACTGTGGACTTACGTCTGCATACAAACTATATGTTCTTATAATAAGATAAACAGTATTGATACTACAATAATTGTCATTTATTGTAATATGTATAAAGTAGATAATTTATTCTTAATTACTGTTACGTTATTAAGAAACATATTGCAGTCAAAGATAAGTTACAGCAAAGTAATGCTGTGAATTATTGTTTCTTTACCTTACAATTCTGGTCACAGTTTCGTCCATAGAAGCCAGCGTCGCATAAACAGACATCCTCGTTGAAATGACATCGACCATGAATACAGTTCGGACATGCTGGTGTACAGGACAGGGCTGTAACCATACAAAGTACGCTGTATCATTCCTTGATTACAATAGCAGTTTTTATTAATTTACATATTTACATGTTAAGTAATATATGTTTACTTGCTTGATGAAGATGCAGAATTAAGTATAAACCACAGCTGTACTTACTCTGCCACAATTGTATAAATACAAGGTAAAAAAAATATAATACAAAAGCAAAATCTGTATTACTTTAAAGAATTGACATTTGAATATACATGTATATTATTTTTAATTATATTTGATTTATTGATTCAGGTAAATGAATATATGGATCAATAAAATAAACTATTATTTAATTTTTGTTGATAATTTTTGCCTAAACTGCCTAAACAGATCATTCTAATTAAAATTGCCTATTATATACAACAAAATATCCAGCTTCACTATAAAACATGATTAAAGCGTGCTTTTTTTCTAAATAAGGAATAATTGTAGGTTTCATGCAGCGTAAATAAACATCTCTTCACAACTCCAGATGCATAGATAAATACACGTACATGCTTAGCATTTTATCAAACAAATGACTGGTTACCTCTCATTGGATTCTAAATACTTTTTTTGCCTTGTACCAATATCCAAAACTAGTTAAAAAGGAAGCATCTAACTGTAATGTTATGATGTTATATTCAACATTGAATCAGATACAAACAAACAGATATGCATGAATTAGGCAAACACCAATGTAAGGTTTTTATTCTGTATTTATACTCATTACGAAATCCTAGTATTTTTATATACATGTTAATTATTTCTGCAAGACTTCCTTAAAAACAAATTTTTATGCATAGGATTTTTATTATTGCAAACACTTCCAAAAAAAACCTTTTTTACACACGTTTATTATTTTTTCGAAACTTTTAAGAAAAACTATTTTTTTTTTAGATTTTTTATTTGTTCTTTATTTAGCTTTATTATTTGTGCTAAACATTTTTAATTATTTGTGATAAACATAGGTTTATTATCTGTGCAAGACCTCAGAGAAAGCCTAATTTAATAATTGGATTTATTATTTGTTCTAAACATAGGGCATGTTTATTATTTGTGATATGAAAACTTTGATACAAAGGTTTATTATTTGTGCTATACATAAGTTTATTATTTGTGCTATACATAGGTTTATTATTTGTGCGAAACTTACTCGTTATATCCCCTCCAGGTGAACCAGAATCGTCTGAAAAATGTAGATGATTAACATCTAAGACATCTATTCCTAAATAAAATGATTTCTGACACATTGTCCAAAGATAACAGAAAAACTCATGTTTTTGGAATTTTACCAGGTTTTAACAGGTTTTTTTAAATATTTTCTAATATGTCGAATTTTGGACAGATAAATTAACATTTTTTTAGAGAGACAATTGTGAGTCCAATCTCATTTTAAGAAAACAAGTTTTTATATCAAGAATATAAACGCTGTCATCTTAAAATCTGAATTCGTGCAAAATTTGAATGATGAACCGAGACGCTCGCACCTGGGTTGAGACATGGAGTATTGCACAAAGACCCCTTCCATCCTTTTTCACAAACACAGGACCCATTGAGTCCGCAGTAGCCGTGCACACAATGGCATGTGTTCTGACAGGAATTGCCATGGTAACCAGAGGGACATTTACAAGGACTGGCTTTATCCTATGATGAACAATTTACTATAAACATTAGACAGTTCAAATAACCCATTTTACAATTAATCTATCTTCACGAACTTGAAGCTTTGTTACCTGACATATACACCGTCCAGTGGATGGGTCACACACTCCGGGGTTACATATAGGACATCTCTGGCCACAGTTCGAGCCATAGTAACCACTGGGACAAGGGACCTCACAGTTTTGTCCTGACCATCCCGGAGGACAAATACACTTCCCGCTCGTCTACAATTTACGAGTTTGACACATCAAGGAGTTTAGAACTTTTTTGCTATTGCAGAGTTGCATCAGTTAGAAGATGTAATTTCTAACAACATTCAATACAAATCAATATTAAAATACAGTTTCTAACCTGTAAATTTCAATTCAAATAATAACTCAAAATTTATTACATGAGCATGCAACATTAATACATATTTAAGGACAATGCATGCTTATAAGACTATGTGAGACACAAACATATTTCACCGTAAGTTTTTTACAGGTTATTTTCATGATAATTCATCGTCTTGAATTTACTTCGAACTTTGGCAAATATGCTTGTTCTATACATGTACAACTCACGGGGTCACAGGGAGCGCTGTGTTGACACAATGGACAGGTCTTGTTACAGCTCGCGCCATAGAATCCAATGGGACAGGGGTGTTCACACCGTGAACCGACAAACCCATCCTTACAAGTGCAGAAGCCATACCTGTTGTCACATGACGTCGTCTGGTTCATGACGCACTGACACCGAGACTGGCAGTTCTTCCCGTATCTAAACACAGATTGGTCCAAGTCGACAGATTGGAAACATTTTTCATGAACAGGATGTATATCAACTTTATGAAATGACTTTTGCAGACTACGCATTACATTTATGATCAACTTCATGGTTTTCATTTTAATGAATACTATTGTACCGGTATTATTCATTAGCAGTAAAAAAAAAAAAGATTAAGTTTTCTTTGCTTATTATGAACTAAATAGTTAATACACTTTTTATTATAAATCTAGAATTTAAAAATACCTACGCTCCATTGGTACACGGGAATTCACAGTGTATCCCGAAGAAGCCCGGGGGACATATACAATCCCCTGTGACAGGGTCACAGCCCTGTGGGCAGCCACAGTACTGGAGACACCCCTCACCATACCTCTGGTACGGACAGTCCTATGAACAACCAATAAGTTATATTATATATACTTATGTAAGAGGTTGTTGGTTGTCACGATTAGTGGTGATATACTTTAAAATAGAATTTTCCTACCACGAAACCAGAATAAAAATTAGGGTTTTTTTACATCTCATAGCAATTCAATGGAAACTAATTATCTTTGTCATTCTAGTGGAATATTTTTTTCCTGAGAAAACACGTATTTTCACTCATATTCATAAAGAAAAAATAAGATCATATACACTATATATACCTTCAATTTAATTTTAATAAAAAATTATTTATTTTCCACCCCTAAAATTGCCTTTTGAATAGTTACCTCTTGACATTTGGATCCCGCCTTCCCGGCTTTACAATTGCACTCCCCCGTGACTGAATCACATGGTGAATTATTGCAGTCACATGACAGGGTACAGTCCACTCCAAAGGTGTAGGGGTCACAGGACTCACCACAAAGCTCTAATAACAAACAAATGTCATTGTATGTGTATCTATTATTATTGCTGGATACTTGTTATTTTTTTCTGATTTATAGAAAAGAATAATTGTAACGTTGAATATTATTGTAAATATATAAAATTATATATTAAATTCATTATTTGTTCTTAAAAACCAATTCAATACTTGATGTACAAAAATTATTGATATTGATAAAATACAAAATGTAATTTCATTTTTGTTGTTGAATTTTTAAAAGAAAAATATTTTCACTTATTTCAAACAACCAATCAACACAATTGACCATTAGTTGTTTTAAATTTTTAATAACAAAAAAGATCGAGAAATTTAAAAATTTGGAAAACATTATTTAGACGTTATCGCAAAAGTGAAATTGGTTTAAAGTATTGAACAAAAGAGTGAAGAATATGTAATAAACGAAGAAAATAGTTGAGAGAGAGAGAGAGAGAGAGAGAGAGAGAGAGAGAGAGAGAGAGACCTTGGGTCCAGCCTGGGTCACACACACAGACTCCATCCACCGGATTGCAGCTTCCATGCTCCGTGCACTGGCACGGCTCCGAACAGTTCCGGCCAAAGAATCCCTGGGGGCAGGGTCTATCACAGGTTGGTCCGGTAAACCCGTTTTTGCAACTGTAATAGAGTCATTCTTATGACTGAAGTTTGTATTGAACTTAATGAAACAATGAGAAAATATTACATTTTATAAAGTAAGAATCTCATGGATTTCTATAAGAATTATATCTTTATTTCATAATATATAATGACACATTTTTTATGTTTTAAGGAGGTTGGCACCTGAAATAATAGTAATGTCAATCATCCGAAAACCACTTAGATATAAAGATGGGGACCTAAAATGTTCATTTATTTTATTTGTGACCCAAATTATTCTCACATGCCATTTTTGGAAATATAGGGCCCCAAACAGAAATGATAATTTTCCTGAAATTTTCGCTAAAATTTGACATAGAAATTGATAATTTGAAGAAATCAAACAAACATTTATAGTTTGAACTATTATTTAGTTATGATTTTAATTAAGGAATGAGGAATCATTCTTTAATTATTATGAGGTGATAATTTCGGTCGGGGCGTGATCAAATCCAAAGCTCGAAGGGCTTTATGATAGATTTGATCACGCACCGACCGAAACTATCAACTCATAATATTCAAAGAATGATTCCTTATTACTTATATTTACATAATTTTAAGCCATCGTACGATTAAATATCTAAATATAAATAAGCAAACCCCGCTGGTGCCTCAATTTGGCGTCATTTGAAGTTATGGGTTATATAGTACAAAATCGATACGTAGTGTTATCACAGGCAAGACACTGGAAAATGTAAATATTACAGTATGAAGTTGAACACATGTAGTGACTATGAAAGGAAAATCTAAGTCAAAGTTTAAAAATTCTTTCTTTACTGGTGGCTTCAAACCCGGTACATAATGAACACAACAACAGATGTTACAAAATTTTGGAGTAATCAAATTATAACGCAAATTAAAAAAATATATAGTAATGTCATCTTTCCAAAACTTTGCATGCAAATAGACATACATTTAATGTCTCATTTAAAAGTAAAATAAGTAGGGGTCACGTCTCAAAAATTTGAGATATAGCATGAAATAAGCTAATTTTAGGCCAAAATTGGAGTTAATTTTTTCTTAACTTCTATGAAATATAAGCTAAATATGCCAAAATATATCTATAGAAATATCAAAATATTGTTTAAATATCTTTTTTAGAATATCATGAATATATCGTAATACACAAACTATCTAGAAGTTTGGTCTGCGATGAAAATTTGGAAGCTAAAGTAACAGTACTCTAAAACTAGTGAGTTATGAAAATTGTTCATTTCCTTCTTGAAAACCTTTCGCCACAAAATGTAGTCCCTTACTAAACTCTGTAAAAATGTAATTTTTTAAAAACAATTTTATTCAATATGGTTTATTTGGCATTGTAAAATATAAATATACTACTAGAATTAATATGTGGTGCAGAATTTTCATACTAGAGGTGACCCAAAATGACTACCCAAAACCTGAGGAGCGAACCTCTTTAAAAAATACATGTGGCGTTAAAATTTAATCCATTGGATTGATTTACCAATCAACTCTCTCTCTCTCTCTCTCTCTCTCTCTCTCTCTCTCTCTCTCTCTCTCTCGTGAATTCAAAACATACGACATGTTGACCAGGAAATGTGCATTGTCACAATGAACGCGGCATCTTTTTCAAAATAAAACTGGACCTCTTCCCCACCAAAACTTTTCAGCGAGAACCAGTTTACAACCTCAACATAAAGTTTTGACTGCATATAAAAAAGTTTCCACACCATATAATGAAATGATCATATCAAGTACAGAGCTGACCATGTCATATAATAACTCAACAACGGCATATAATAAAATTGTCACATCATATAAAGGATTTACCATTGCATGTAACGCTTTCACCACAATACATAAAGGTTTTACTACCATGCATAATGATTTTAACCCACCATAACATGAAATTAGTACTGCATATAATGATCTTACGACATTACGTAATGATATTACCACTTCATATAAAGATTTTACCCCTGAATATAATGATGTAATCATAGTTGTTACCACTGCATATAATGATATTACTATTGCATATAAAAGATATACAAATTCATATCATATGAAATTGACCTTAAGGCAGCTATGGCGTTCCATACTTACTAGCAAGCTCCTATTTGATTGTCACATTCTGTGTGACTGGAACATTCACAGTCCACTGCAAAAAAAAAAAGAATAAAGACAATCACTTGTACCTAAATTTCACGTAAAATGTTTAATCTACATTTGAATCTTAAATGTTATGTTAGCTTAATGTCATAATTATGCAGTTATGTGAATGATCTTTTCGCGTGAATTACGTATGAAGCAGAACAGTTTCAAGTAAAAGTCTAACAAGGCACAACTGCTTGTCTACAAACACACCTGTACTATCATTATCAAACAAACATTGAGAATTTTTAGAACAATTTCATTTCTGTTGGTTTGAACATATTTAATTAATTGTACATGTCAAGATATTGATAACAAGAAGGTTGGGCACAAGTTCTTAAAAATTAGAAAGCGTTCTCCTATATAATTTTAACACAAAACAATATTCAATATTTAAATAAACAGTGATACCAAAGTTATTTATTTCGGTTCTTGAATTCTTCTTTCAGAAAGTGAATTCTGATTTATCATTATATACTGACTATATTTGGAATATCACTCAAAAAGTGAATGTGACTGGAACAAACACAGTATGTACGATTATATTATAGATATTTTTAAATAATTATTCATAAGTGACATAGCAATATTAAAACTGAATCGTCAGGATCCGCGTTTCGTCAATTTCTTAAAAACTATTTGACAATTCGTCGTAAAGATTCTTTAAGAAGGCTGGTTGGTTAACTATGTACTCTTCATAGTTGCCTTAAAACTCTAAATATATGGTAGTTTTGGCCATAAACATTAGTTTAAAAAAGAAAAAAATCCAAACAATAGAAAGTTTTCCCATATAGTATAGAGCTCTTCATCTCAAGATTATTTAAGGAATAAGGAATCATTCTTTGAGTATTATGAGGTGATAATTTCGGTCGGGGCGTGATCAAATCCAATAAAGCCCGAAGGGCTTTATGATAGATTTGATCACGCACCGACCGAAATTATCACCTCATAATATTCAAAGAATGATTCCTTATTACTTAAATTTATATAATTTTAAGCCATTGTACGATTAAATATTTAAATATAAATAAGCAAACCCCGCTGGCGCCCCAATTATACGTCATTTGAAGTTATGGGTTATATAGTACAAAATCGATACGTAGTGTTATCACGGGCAAAGACACTGGAAAATGTAAATATTATAGTCTAAAAAATAAAAACAACTAATAGTATCCAGCATTCTTAATGTTAAATTCAAAGAATGCCGCTTAATTCTGTGACCAACCCATGGGTCCTTTTCTCTTTATCCAATCATTATAAAAGGACTGGTTTTAGTTTTAAATTCATAATTATATGGATGTAAATTAAAATATCAGTGTGTTAAACAATAACTTATTATATTTCATCTCTTTCAGTGACTTCTGACAAAAACATCTATTTTACATATAACTCCTGTAACTCCTTACATTTGCAGCCTACACCATACTTCCCGGGGGGACAGGGATCCTGACATTGTGTCCCCTGGTATCCCATCAAGCACGTGCACGCCCCCGTATCTTTATCACAAAAGGAAGTTGTTGTCATGTTACAAGGGCAGTTGTACTTGCAATCTGGCCCGTAGGTACCCGGTGTACAACGCTATAGAGAGATTTAAATCTAAATGTTGCTTTTTGCAACCTGCAAGATCTTCGGAAATATTAAAATATCACTGCAAAACTCTTCGAAGTAAACGTAAATTTTGTTTTATTTACAGAAAAGAAAAGTACGTAATAAATAAACATAAAATATCAAAACAATTGATAACATAAATAATAAGAAACAGTTATAACTTGATGATTATGAATAGAAAACTGAACCTGTTTACACTGGGGTCCGTGGAACCCTGACGGACATTGACAATGAATTCTGTAGGAAGTTGTCGTTGTTTCTCGACTGTCGCATTGTCCCCAAGATTGCTAACAAAGAAAAATAAACAAGTTTGGTCCATTAGTTATATGTTGCTTTTGTGATCATATGTTTTTGTACTCAAACTTTTGCTTTTTCTTCTTAAAAACAAACTTGAACGCAACTTTGAGCAAAGTTTGTCCCAGATGTTTTTAGTTTAAAAAAAAAACATGTAAAAGAATGGCCATGGAGGTATTGCATAGGCGTTGTATATTTTTCGGGCATAGGTGCATGAAGCTTAAGGGACATGTCCGGCCATCTTGTACACATGTGGACTAATATGTAAACATTTCTTGAACTGACTTATTTATACCAAAAACTGACCAAAACTGTTGTCAAAAGATAAAAACGCAATAAAAATGTGGTTTTACACATTGTTTTGTATGCAAATTGCCCACACAAGTGCAGAATAATGCCGTTTTTAATCACTTAGTACAGCTGTAGAACTGCGCCGCTGCAGACTGATCTTGAAAATTTAAAAATCTGAAGAAAAAAAAAACATGAAAGGGATTAATTGGTTTCCACTCTACAACCATTTGTTGAGAAAAAGGTTGAATCTTGCACATTTATGCTGTAGCTTTGTCTCAAAATAGGGTACCCTGTTTTTATCAGTCATCTATTCTTAGAACAAGAAAAAACCCAGTCTATACTTAGAACTCCTGTGTCTATGGAGGCACATTGACGCTATATTTCCATACTAGACAAAAATATGTCAATTTAAAACAATCTGTGTTGAATGTGACAGACATCTCTATACCAGTCCCAAGTTGGCTTTTTCCAGTTCTATACGTATAAGTTAAAGTAAATTTTTTTAGAACTGGGGCATGGGTCCCAAAAAAGTAATTGTCTTAAATACAAAAATAAACATATATTTTTCAATGAAAATATAACTTCAATGTACATCCATAGACACAATTATATCTCTGCAGAATGATAGTTTTTGAGACCCATTTTAAGAATTGGGTACCTTATTTTCAGACAAAGCTACAACTTAAATGGGCAAGATTCGACCTTTTTCTCAACTAATGGTTGTACAGTGAACACTAATGGCCTCCTTTCATATTTTTTTCAGATTTTTAAATCCTCAATTTAAGTCTGTACTGCGCAGTTCTAAGTGATTAAAAAAGGCATTGTTCTGTTCTTGTATGCGTAATTTGCATATAAAAGAACATGTTGAACGTCATATTTATTGCTTTGTTTTATCTTGTTAAGTTTTGGGCAGAAACAAGAAAGTTAAAGAAATGTTTACATTTTGGTCCTCAAATGTACAAGATGGCCGGACATCTCTCTTAAGCGCCTTCAAATAAAAATACCTGAGCTTATAGCTTTGGCATTAATTTAAATATATTGCAAAATAAAATATCATGTACATTTTTAATTATATTAATAACAAAGCTACAATTGATAGCAGTATACGATAAAACAAGTGAATATTTAATAAAAAAAACAAATGGTTTCGATCATTTCGTTACGGAAAAACAACCAATGAACATTTGTTGACGTTATTATTGAAGAATTCAATAAAACTCATGTACATGTATAATCTAATTGTGTTTTATACTTACCGGCGATTGTGTACTGGTTATACACCAAGGTTCACACTTTTGCTGTACCCCTGCGTGAACAATAGCAGCAGTACCAGGGGGAGGACCAAAGACTTGGATCCTGTCCGTACTCCCACATGTCATCATATTGTTACCGGCACACGGACTGTTACATTCTCTGCAGAATAAAAGACAATTACAGGAATAAATCGTACTCTTGATTTTCTGACATGGTTGGTGTGTTTTTCTGCTATGCCCACTTCCGTCATACCCACGTCCTAAGAAAGCATTTATGTTTAAAGAATTTTTGACAAACATGATTTTAAGATTTTCACTATTTATTCCTATGTTGAAATTTATACCCATGGTGGGACCCAATCATTGTTCCAGAAATCACGATTCTGATAATTTTGCATTTACACTATACAATGAAAATTTTCTGTTAATAATAATTGGCATTTCTCTTGCATTGGTTTAAGTATCTTTTCAATTAATTTTTTTTATCAAAATTACATGTTCCTTTTTTTAAAACAACAAAGAAAGCCCTAAAACAAAACATTTTTCGGTTGAATGTTAACCAGTGGTTCTAGACAAAAGACATACCATGTTAAGTTTACAGACCGTTAAATGGACACAGAGCTCATTTTAACTTTCTGCACAGGTGAGTTCAGTTTTCATAACTGCAAGATTTGATTTGTTTATATCAGTAAACAAAGTTTCTGTAACCTCGTTATACGCGTGATGAAAAATATATCGACCACTCACGCGTCATCCTTCTTCTTGCTCATATCCAGATGATTGTCACAGAAACACAGATTTGGGGGTTTTGTTCCTGAATATCGATGTCCTTCATCTCTGACAAAGGTAAAAAAAACCAACATCGTCTAATTTTTGCTGGGCATTTATATGTACAAAATTTGTCCCTAACAACAAAAAAATCAAGTTATAGAGAAGAATTTTTTTTTTTTTAATTACTTTTTTTTACTACATGACAACTAGAGCCCTTCCGTAACATCAGAACCCCTAAACTCGACGTAGCCTTACTTTTGACAATTTTGGTAGAGTCACCTTGCTCATCATAGCTATATACTTAGTTTGTTACATCATAACCCCTAACCATGGAGTCTGCCATGGTAATTTTACAATTTTGGTAAAGGAAATATTGCTCTTCACTAAAATATTGCATCGACTTGTACAGTTTTTATTCTATATTTATAACCAATGAGTTTTACAATAATCTGCCTTTACTGATTTCGAAACCAGACTTGATCAATATTGGCCGAGAAGTTTTTTGAAGTGGCGAAAAAAGTTCAAAATTTTAAACCAAGGCAGAACGAACAAGGCTAGACAATGAAGAAAATTATAATAGCAATAGAATATTTTCAATTTTTAATATTTCAGAAGAATTTTTGAAATGAAATAATTTTTAGTATTTATTTATTCAACCTGCACAAACTGATGCACCAATCAGGCGTCATGTGTTGTGTGTTGTACTCTTCAGTCGACATTTCAAAAGAAAACAGTCGATCAGATGACGTGTCCTCAAAACAACCACGGTAAACCTCATCTCCATACCGTGTACTCTTCAAATTGATTTTACTTCTCCCTGGTAGACTGTGATCCTGTGGACAGAACATGGATAAAATACATGTACTTCATAATCTACCGTAATCAGCAAATCGTGCTGGAAAAGGAGTCTATATCATACGATGAACGTCCTCTCTTTAAGCACAGTTGTGACTGCAGCTTCTTCTGATGTTGGGGTGCCGTGTAGGATTTCAGCTTCCACCCTGACGCGCCCCAGTCCTCCACTTCCCCCACAGTATTTTTTAACCCCGATCCCTCCGTCTCCCCCCTGGGCTGTCACAGACGACTGACCTGTAAAATCATTTATGTCCTGTCATTGATACGTTCAGGAGAAATCACAAAGCATTTTTACTAAGTGACATCAATGGCGCCTCTTATACAGAGATTCTATCTGTATCTTACAAAGGTAAGTATATACTGATGTAACTACAAAGTTTCTTATCGGGATTGTACGAATGTGAAAGAGAGGGGCGAAAGGACGGAATGACATTTGGAAATTGGTATTCACTAACAGTAGATTCGCAATTTAACACAAATAGAAGAATCATACCTCCAAAATATTATTGGTCATCGTAATTTTTAAAACAACCATGTTTATTGAAGAACGGTTTTCTTTTCATTATATAATTGTAATCCCGATATATAGCAACAAACCAGTACTGTATGAATGATACTCCTGGCTTTTTGTGACACCGACCTAGGTTGACCACCTTTGTAATGATGTGTATGCTGCCCCCACTCCCTCCCCTGTGACACCGACCTAGGTGTACCACCTTTGTAATGATGTGTATGCTGCCCCCACTCCCTCCCATGTGACACTGACCTAGCTTGACCACCTTCCCGATGATGTGAATGCTGCCCCCACTCCCTCCCCCGCCCGCTCCTGATTGGCTCCAGCATTCCTCTGTGACGTTATTATCCTGACAACTTGTATTCTGCGCATGACAGGAAGTGAGGCACTTACTCACACACCTACAAAAGCAAAAGTGATAAGTTTCTGGACAATGTTATGTCATGTCATTTGTATACTATATTCTATACAAGTACTTAATTTGTTTTTATTTGATTTCAAGCTTTTATTGCATTTTTTTTCAGTCTGAAACTCAAAAGTAATAGTAAATCTACAGAAGTGTTGACAATACCACAGTGTCAATCATTATTAACAAATATATGTCATATAAAAATAATGCACACTTTTAAACATATATAAACTCTTCTAACGTGAATTTATAATTCAATAATGCATATTTTTACTGGTGTGCCAATTCTTTTTTTTATTAACATGTAATTTTTTTTTTGGGGGGGGGGGGTATTAACTTTTTTTTTCCATTTTTTTTTTTAAATTCTGTGTAGACTTGAACCCGTATTGTGGTCCCTCTCTCACTCAAAATGGTACTGATACCAAAATACTGTCTTAATACGAAGCAAAGTAACGTTAAGCTTCTCGTTAATCTATACCAGGTCCCACCATCAGCAACATTCCTCAAGTCATTGCTCAGCCTCAAGTCAAAGAATGACCTCAAATTTATGTTCTTTTCCTTGAAGGATTTGAGTTAAGGACTGAGTTGAAGTTATTTGAAAATATTGGTGACGGCGGGGCCAGATTTTTCATTTGATTAACCTAAACAAATTACCGCACGGTATTTCCCCCATTACCACCATTCACCGAGACTTGACCGGAAATGATGACGTTCATTTCCGCCTGCAAACGAATGGCCCCGCCTCCGCTTCCACCTGCCCCACCTATCAAATGTAACAAAATTGTAAACTGGCTTGATATGGGTGTATTCAACTTAATCAAATGACGTACACTTAAAACATCAATGCATTTGGTAACACAAACTTCTTCAACATGGCTTTAATCATTTAATTAACACAATAAACTTTAAAAACTAAAACTATAGAGTATGACAAAGTATAGAGATATACAACTGGTCTTATAAATTGATCGATATTACCATATTTTACGCATTTAAACAAACTTACTAAGCAGTAACTTTCTGTGATATTTTATAAAGTATTATAACTGTTTTGATTTTACAGTCCGTACGTCAGCAAGTGTATCACTTATTCCAAACCTTTAACACATCATATTAGAAAATACAGCAAATAAGACGAAAAATGGTCATTTATTTGATGTAAATACAATTCAAATTTTTGAAAATTGATTTCAAACATCACGAAAGCATACAAAATTAGGACTAAACATGAAGAAAGAACTATTAGGAAAAAATGGTCTTATACACTGTAAGTATGACCGACGTTTCTGTTCTAATTGTTTAAAGATTAGATATACATGTACTTCGTGTTATGCATATTAGAATTAAATAGTGTGATCCCAAATCATCAATAGTATCATGGATATACAATTGCTTCTAACCTGGGGGATTTTTAGAGGTGTCTCTGGCGCGTCCTCCGCTCCCCCCGCCTGACCCCATCAAGAGTTTGCTCATAGTCCCGTCCCCGTAGACCTGTCCATATTCTCCCGCTACGCTCCAGTTCTTATACACGCCGATCATCCATCTATGAAAAAAAACAAACAAAAAACTGGTAAAACAAAATTGCCAGTTATTTTTTTGTGTTATGCTGCTGTTTGAACAAAGAACCTCTGAGATTGCACGCTCTTTCCTACAAAAGCGCTCGTCCCTAGTTTCTTACCCCGTCGTTCCGAACCCCGCTCCCCCTCCAGGCTGACCCTTGCCACTCTCCATCTGACCTCCGTCTAGTCCTCCCCCTCCCCCGCCTCTGTTGCGCTTAGTACTGATCACCCCCTTACCTTCAAATAAATTAGATAACTTAACTCTGTATTTATTTCAATTAAATTCCACATATAAACCTACTTTCAGATAAAATCATTAAAGGGCATTTATGATAACGATAAAGTTACATGCACATCAATCAAGTAGCGCATTTCAACCAAAAAAACTTCTTTTCTAATTTTAAATTACATTTAATTGAATGAATCGAATTAAAAATATTCACGGGATATAAATCTATTAGGTCCCCTTAGTCACTCAGGTGACCTATTGCAGTTGGTCTTCGTCCGTCGTCGTGCATCGTCCATTAACAATTTTACATTTTTAGCTTCTTGAAATCTACAAGGCCAATTGTTACCATTTTTGGTTTGAAGCATCTCTGGCATAAGAGGAATCTAAATTGTGAAATTTATGACTTAAACAACCCCGAGGCCTCATGGGCGGGGTCAAATATGCAAAAAAAACCCCAAATATTTAAAAATCTTCTTCTCTACTCCCACACATGTGGGGAAAAAACTAAATGCATGGTTATAATGTCCATGAAGCCTCTCACCAAAATTGTGAAATTCATGGTCCCTGGCTCAGGGGTTCAAGCCCTTGGACAAGGCCAATATGGCCATATAGTCAAAATGTATTAAATATTAGAAAATCTTCTTTTCTACTTCCATATACATTTGAGAAAAACTAAATGCATGGTTATGGTGTCCATGCAGTCCTCTACCTAAATTTTGAAGTTCATGACCCCTGCGTCAGGGGGTCAGGCCCTTGGTTAAGGCCAATATGGCCACAAAGTGAAAATGTATAACATTTTTAAAATTTTCTTATGTACTTTCACAGTCGTGTAAGATAAACTAAATGCTTTGTTATTAGAGAGGTTTAGCAGACCAACGGGTACGCGTACTTGTACGTGTAGGGTACAAGTTAGGACTACGCGTACAAGTACGCATACCTTTTCTTGTTTAACAGTTGTAACGTGTACCTGTACTTGTAAATGTTTTAAATGTAATTTTTAAATCCTCTCCTTTTATTCTGAATATTGTCCTCTTCTTAAATTGTGAAATTCACTGCCAATGGGGCAGGGGTTGGGGCTTTTTATTCGGGGGGGGGGGGGGGGTGTGAAAAATACGGCTATTTAGTGCACGTATGTATTGTTTCAGGTCACTTGAGTTTATTGGGTAACCTATTGCTGTCGGTCATGTGTTGTCCGTTAACAATTTTACATTTTTAACTTCATCTTGAAAACTTCAATTTCCTGTGCATTATATGCTTGCAGCAATAAACTAAATGCATGTCGTGTGCATTAAATATGAAACTGTGAATATTATAAAAGACTGACCATTAAAGGTCTGCAGGTCTCTTTTTACCAAACGTTTACAGTTTTGGGCCCCTTAAGCAGGAGTATAAATAATCTGAGAATCCTCTGACTCTTGTTTTTCATTTGAATGCTCAAGTGGAAGAATTATGTCTAGCCCCTGAGGATGGGGGTGTTTTGGTAAAACATGTATACGAACCATCTTTAGTTTATTAATGAAAACATATGTACACGTGAAAGCTATCTTGACAGTGAACAAATTATGGGAAAATTATTTCCTATCATTAGCGTCTTGCACCTTTTCAATATCCGGGGTTAAAGTTGTTTACCAAAATTATAGATTTCATAGTCCTTGTTGCAAGATTTCAAGGTAGGGGAGGGGGTTGTCATATTCATGATTTACATTTTTTTTTTCAGAATGAAGCTCAATTAAAGGTATATTTGAGATTCCATAACAGGTCTGTGTGTGGGCCATGGTCCTCAGGTGACCGTTAAGGCCTGTTGGCCCCTTGTCATATATACATGTAGATCTATATGAACTAAGTAAAAAACAAATTGAAATTCTAATCATATTTACAAACAGGAAGGGACGAATTGTTACTAGTATCTGTAACCGACCATTGATGGAGTCGCCCTGCTGTCCCCCCTGGCTGTTTGGCTGACCCCCAGGGTAGCCCGCCTCATTCCCCGTCAGTGTCCCCTCTATCCTGATGTTGCGGGCTTCGATAATCAGGACTCCCCCCGTGTTTGTGGTCCTGTTGTATGGAGTGACCGACACAATGGTGTCCCTCGGTATATGGAACAGCAAAATATTGCAATGAGTTCCTAAAAGAGAAAAACTTTTTTGCTTTAGAAAGAGATTTTTATTTAATATGAACACTATATTTCAAACAGTCATTAATCAAATTATACCTATACTCACGTGGTTTCTTATAAAAAATCTGAACAAGTACTGTTGCAATTTTTTGTAAAAATTGTTTTCATATTACTCTATCTTCCATTGCATAAAGTAAAAATGATCAAACGTTTTTTTTTTACCATCCAGAAAGTCTTATGAAAAGCAGAGAGAAATGTTTGTAGATTAACTCATGTGCGGATTTTACCAGAGAGGGAGGATTGGTGCCGGGGGGTCCAGTCCTGTCCCCCGTGATCAATCCCAATACAGTGGGGTTTGATGTCCTCCCCGAGTTCATAGTGACCCACAAGTCCCCCCGTCAGCGCCTCAACCTAGATAGAAGATAATGGAGGAATGACAATTTCTTCAAAAATATTGTGTAGTGTTTTATTATAAAATTTGGTTAAAACTTTGGTTTTTATGCAATGCATTTATTTCTTACGGTAGAGAACTCATTTCTTATGGTAAAGAACTCATTTTATACGGTAGATAACTCATTTTATACGTTAGATAACTCCTTTCTTACGGTAGAGAACTCATTTCTTACGGTAGAAAACTCGCTCCCAGTAGTGCTCATACTTCTGTTGATCTCATGATAGGACAAAGCTCGGTTCCATATTTTCACAGACTGAAAAAAAATACAATTTTAAACTACATCTGCTAAATTCGCTTGTATTATCGGAATAAAAAGGGAAAAGTGTTTATGCACAGTAATGTCCGGATCTTTTGTCTTTAACATAGTCGATTAACCAATCAGTTAATTATTAACTGACCTTGATCATGCCCTTGAACCGCCCTGTGGGACAACATTCCTCTCCCCCGATCCAGAAACTCGCTGTAGTCGGCAAGAAATAGGGAGTGGCCTACATAGAAAAGAAAAACTAAGCATCTTGTATTTCAGTGGGTGCTCGAAAAAAGAACTTTTGTAAAATACTTGATGTCTTTGAAATTCTATTCCTTGATCTTTGCAGATACTGCTCTCTACTTGCCAAACATCAGGGAGTTCCCATCAAATATTTTGATTGCCTTGTCATTTTTCACAATTTTATTATTTCATTTAGTAATTATCTGTTATAAACAACGAGGAATTACTATATAACCATTCTCCCCTTGAAATCCTTACCTCCACGGTGACACTGTGGTTGTTAGCGTAACCAGTCACGTGGGTGCCGTTATTGGTGATGGCCACCAGGTACCACTGCCCTGTCCTGATGGCTAGGGTGGTGTCCACCCCCTTGGTACAGGTCCAGTTCCTCCCTCTGTAGTACACCCAGAAGTTCTCAAAATTGTAGATTCCGAAATCCCGACAGTATCCCACACCACCCACAATGGTCTGAATAAAGAAGAATTAGTACATAATATATATTTAAAAATGACTCTCAGAATCTGCCTTTGCTTGCATGCATATTCTCATTAGTCACTATCATATGAAAATTAAAACAAGTTCATAGAGATGTTAGTTACTCTGGTTTCAGCAACACTGGATGAATACCAATTTGTGTGTATTTCGTTGTTGAATTGATCTATGAATTCAAATATACATCGGAAAAAACGTAAGAGACGACATATTCCTTTGACAACGAATTAATAAAACCTCGAGAATACCATTTTTATTTAATCCACCAAAATTTATTGACAGGAACATAACCGAACCCATTTTAACACCTCCATGACCCCGTTCTCCGTTGAACATACCCGTCTGGCCCTGTCGGCTGCTGCAGGTCTGACCCATGCTGCGATCGTGTACCTGTAACCCGGGGACCACGTGCCAAGGTCAATGTACCCGTCACGTGACCCATCAAATACAGACCCACAGGCGAAAGGAGGACTGGACTGTTAACATACATGTACAGATGAATAAACAATCAGTTTCAATTTGATTGTGTACTATATACTCTCATTAAAATGCATATATATATATATATATATATATATATATATATATATATATTCTTTATGGTAAACGAAATATTTATGAATATTATTTTACTTGGGTCGCTGCTTGTTCAAGTTCTACAGAAAAGAAAGTTAATTTTGAACGTAACCCTTTGCACATGATGCAAATCACGAACTGCGTATCAAATCTGATGCATTTTAATTTTTACTTGCATATGGAAATTAGATATTTTCTTAAGATTCTGATAATAAACTTTACATTTATTTTAAAATGCGTAGCT
>WFKH01011801.1:3424407-3446449 GCA_016163765.1 Magallana hongkongensis
TTACCGGGCCCAGTTTTCCGTTGGAAAAACTATGCGGAAGGGGGGGGGTCTATGCTACAACACCGGAGCACACAAAAACAAACTGTCTTCTTTCCGAAGTTTTACTGTATCTTTTGTTTATTCACCTCGCTACTTTTTTTTTTATATAACATTAAATGGAAACCAGCTTCAATATATTAGATGAACATCGTTGTAGTTGTTATCAGCGATTGTTGTCTAAGTTCTGGATATTTGCCCGTTATAGAACAACCTTATGATCATACTAGAATATTTCAGCAATGAACCTAATATATTCACTTCATTTTTAGAAAGATATACTTTGGTACAGTAACTTTCACAACCATGTTAAGTACAAGATTTTCCTGATTTTGAGTTTTTTGTTGATTTATCTAAAATATGAGTAAAAATACACCCCCTTATATCGCTCTACGCCTTATTAATTAGATTCACTTGAGGAGTGTTTAAACACATAGGAAGAACCCTAACGCGAAACTTCCGGGAAACAGAGACAATTGATTAGTACCATCGGCAACTCATCCATCTCTCGAGTCGAGAGCGAGTTACAAGTGCAAACACTCCCGTGAACGGTCTCAAGGTCATTGCAATCATGATTCCTGACCGTATGACAATGTGTCACAATGGACGTGTCGGAAGCGATGTGAGGGTAAAATGCGGAAAAAATGACGTTCAAGAGTGCTCAGTGGTCTTTGCCCTTCTGGCATAACAGTTCCAAAGAACGTTATGAAAAGTTAGGTTGACTGAAGACTCTTAGCAAAAGCTAACATAAAGCTGTAAAGTAGTTTGCAATTGACAGCATTTCGAGTATGTTGATTTTGCATGATTTTGTTGGAAATATGCCATGTAGCACATCCCGTATTTGTTTCTGGTCAGTTCATGTACATACAGCAACTGGTCGTACAAACATTCATTTCGTTATTAAATTTTATTTAAACTCAATATACTAGTATCAATTGTATGCCTGGCTTCCTGACTGTTGGCGTCAAGCAAGCTATTTAGATATGTTGTTCTTTGCATCAAGATCAACGCTTTTTTGTACTAGAAGTGGGTGGTGAAATTGTACAATCACAACTCGGATATACAGAACTAATATGTAAATGGTAAACCATGCTTTCGTGATGTCGATTTCCTTTTGCATGAAACTAATTAAATATAAATACGAATTCCTAATTCTTTGTCATGTTGGTGATCTTAACCCTTATAACAGCAGCTGTATTAAAGACAACCATGTTTCAAAGATTTGTCTGAGAGGGGAATTACATCAGTAAAACCAGGGACCATTGATTGCATTGTCTGTGTTATGAAAATATAAAACCATTTTAATAGTGATAGTGATGAATAACATTTAGTCAGCCAAATTCTAAAGCCATTCAAGAGCATTGAACGCTAAAATATAAAATAGATTCGTTTACCCGCGGACTTTGAGCTTTTAATTTTATTATTATTTTTTTTATTTTCATTTTTTTTTTTTTTTTGAAAGTTGAGCTGATTTTTTAATTTTTTAACATTAGTATCGGGGTACGAAATAACCGTAGATTAGATTTCAACTAGGCGTCTCAAAGAAAAAATCTTTAGTTTTTATTCTAGTAATGAACGTATTTTAGACACAGAGTATTCTGTGAATATTGAATTATCAAACAAAAATTATGCACGTTTTGTAGCTAGCTTTTGTTTTACTGTTTTCTTACGCTTCAATGCTTCCAAACATAGGGGACTTCGATGTTATAAACTTTGGCCCGTTGATATAATGGTTTTTTTTTTTTTTTACAGAATTGTGACTATAAAATATTTGAAGATAGAAAGGTCAATTTTAGATGGACGTGAAGAAAGATTTACGCGCAAACTACGAAATATTAATGATTTGCAATTGTAGTTTAATAGAACAAACAAAATATTTTATATATTTTACAACGAAGTTTTTTTTTAATAATTATTGTTTATGAAAGTATTATCAGATCTTGATAATCAAAAAAGCGATTGCCTAGCAACCCCAAAATAGTAGGCATTTTTGAAATCTATAAATGCGCATGCTTGTACCATCAAATAACTTTTCATTATTTTTTTGAAATCAAAAACTAAAACTAACACGAAAGAAAATATAAAGAAAAGTATCTGGGTTTTTAATTAAACTATTCTTAAATATAACAGTATTTCTTAAAAATAAAAAATAAAATTCCACATAAATTAAAAGATTGCAATGAAGGTCCGTTCACCGACGACAGCATTTTAACATCGAGTACAACTTCTTGCATTCCCGCCGAAATCGATCGTCAAAAAAGCTATACACAATAGGGTTTGTCACGTTACTCAAAAAGTACCCGCGTAACAGGAATCCAATGAAAGCGCCCAGCTGTGCCGTCATGGACCGATAAAGAGTACTGTTCACCGCTTTTATGATCAGAATAACACTGTTTGGAAACACCCCTATGTAGGACACGCCCGTAGCCACAATGAACATGATGGTTATCCTTCTACTGCGTCCCACGCCGAGTTTTCTGCGTCTGGTGGACAATCTGTGCAGAGCATTTAAAGGAACAGAACTCAGGGAGCGGAGAACACTCTTTTTACCTCCCGCAGAAGAACTCTCCCGGGAACCGGTCATCACTGAGCTGGGCTCGCTCTCTACGTCACTTGCTATCATTGACTGGAGCTGTCCTCTGTGAGTTTGCTGGGCTTCCATTCTGAATTTCATTTGTTTATATAACACTCGGCCAACAAATACGTACATCACCGTGCAAACCAGAAACGTGCTAGTACTAAGGATAAGTAGGAGGCCGTAAAACATTTTGTAGAATTTGTTTTTCCGGAAGCTAGGTAGAACTTGACAGTTGTACACTATTAACCCGTGCGCCTCTTTTTCGGCAGATCCATAAAAAACAAGCACAGGGATGCTAGCTATAACAGCGAATACAACGGTCGCTATACAAGCGACAAGTGCTCCCTTAGTTGAGAGTTGTTTTAGAAAAGGTCTACAAGCCTTTCGGAATCTTTCTACAGCTATAACCCCTAACATTACACCCGAACTCAGCACAACACAGTGATTGATATACCGGAACGTTTTACACGTTTTTGTCGAGGTAAATGTATATTTATACCTCATGTCAAAAATCTCAAACGGAATAACTACAAAGCAGGCAAGAAAGTCAATCAGAGCAAGCGCTACCACAAACGTCCGATGGTTGGAAGAATTGTACCGGAAAAAGTAGACACAGAAAACATGACCATTTCCCACGGAACCGACGACGGAGAGCAGGGCCAGAAAGACGGCGATAGCCAGATCATTGCTCATGAATTCCTCCCACTCCAGGGCGGCCATACTCACTACAGAGGAGTTGGTCAGGTTAGCAGTCGCACCCCCTCCACTGGAGTTGTACCCCAGCTCCATCATCTGCCTCTGTGTCCAGTCGAGTGTTTATGATACTACAGTGTTATCTCAACGAGGAAGCTGTGGCAGGCTTACTGACGGATCTGCCGGAAGTGGCTCTGTCATACACTTATCGTATATATTTCCGCCTTTTCTTTTCAATCAATATCGATCTTAATGGACTCATTAACAAATAATAATAATAAGTAATCTTTCAGCAACCGAGATCGGAAACGCATGTGCTGTATGACGTTCGTTCAAGTTTTACACTCCTCCCGCACTGCTGTTAGCTCAAGCCGACTTCACAATTCCACGTAACACTTGGCAGTGACACAATAATGTTCCCTGTCTCTTGAGGTCATCTGCGTGAGGTCATCTGCGTGAGGTCATCTGCGTAAATTAACAAAATTGTTATTATTTACAAACAATAGCCGGAACGATATAACCTTAAGACACTGAAATAATTAAACCAATCTGTAGAAATTTTTCACTTAAATTTACAAGCGCCATCTTTACAATACTGGTATTCTAAAAGATAAAATATTTTAACTTGAATTCAGAGCTCCATTACACTCTTTTGGGCATTTAAAGTTCTGTTTTAATTATTAGCATATAAAAAGATTAATATTTGTCAAATTCCTACTGATTTAAATTTAAAGTACTACCATATGCATGACTATAGAATAGAATTATTTCCGCAAATCAAATTATAATTTTTCATAGATGTTAATTAGTTTAATTTGCTTGTTTATTAGATTTTTGATTTTGTGTTGTACTATTTTGTTTTAGTTTTTACCACATTTACCCGTATTTACAATTTTTGATAGGTGTGTTATGGATGTATATTCATATGATCGATATGTTGCTCAACGTGCGTTTTGATTTACCCAACCTGCAATTCTTGATAAATTTTATCGAATATGTATTTGACGTTGGTTCCCGCCTGGATTAAATGGATTTAAACAAAGTTCTAATTATAACAACTTTGTAGTTTTTCTTCTTATATTTTAAAATTGATGAATGGATTTACATTTAAACTATACGTGAAGAATACATGTAAGATATTTTGTTCGTGCAATTAGATTATCGATGGTTAAAAAAACATAGTTATGCTTTAAAAAGCAGTGATTCGTTCAAATACAGGAAGTTGCAAAATTCAGATGAATAAAATGAAAAGATATATAAGATGGCCGACTTGGAGATTTTAATTGCGCAATTTTTGAGCAGCATTTTAAAATACAGTGCATTTACACGGTGATATTTTCTATTTTATCTTTACGAAGCATGAATTGATCTGAATATATTATATTGTATAAAACATACAAATGGATTAGATACTTGTTCTTTCAACTTAAGGTTCCTCGACACACCAACATTTTATATAATGGATCGATATAGAATCTTTTTTGAAATATTATTTCACAAAACAGAAACTAATATCGGCTTTAAATTATTCTATAGGGTTCTTTTTTATTTTTTCAGTGAACTAAGAAAAATTGTTTTTACTGGAAACAGGGTATTTTGGAGCTTAAATCTTGGTCTCCGTTGATGTGTAATATACATAGATGTATAAATACATGCTAAATATGGTCTGGTCAAATTTTTTATTTTATAATTAAAAAAACATTTCTGAAAATCAAAATTGTTATTCTTTTATATCTTTTAAATCTAAAGAAAATCTAAAAGAATAACAAATAGCCACATAAAGCACTTATCAAACAATGATATTTTACAAAGAAATTGAAAAGAAAATGCTAAATTTTAGAAAAATTTCAATTTTTAAAATTTGAACCGATCCCGATTGAAAAAAAACTGATCCCGATCAGAATTATTTTAAAATTAATTTTTTTTTTCAAAAACACTGCAGTTTATTCTTAGTATTTCATATGCATTATAAGATCAGTAGATGAACAAACCGTTTTACAGCTATACAACCTTTTTGCAAAATTGTGATATATTCCAACTTTTTATGATTTTGTTCGGGATCAGTTTTACTATAACTGTTAAGCGTTAAGATTTTCCCATTTTTCTTGAATTTCACCATTTAATTTCAATTTCTTATTGAAATATGATTGTATAGCAATTGTTTAATGCGAGTGACTGTTCATTTGTAGTTTTTATCCATAGGTTTAAAAAATATCTACAATTCTTGATTTTCATTTTCATAAAATATATTTTTCCAAAAATATTTTTAAGTTTATTTGGCAGTCTTTGACATGTATTTATAGATAATTGTATTGTGCATCAATTGATAACAAATTTTTCGCTCTAAAATATCCTGTTTGCAGCCAAAACGATGATTCCAGTTTCTGTTTAAAAAGACAAAAAAAAATTCATATAAAATAATTGAAAGCCGATATCGGTCTCCTGTTTGTTAAATCATTTTTCAAAAAATGATTTTTTATCGATCCATCAAATAATGCACGGGTGTGTTGAGCCACTTTAATATTAATACTCCTCTTCAAAATACTTAATATAGAGAAGAAATTTAGAAATCAAACACTGTCAACTTTCTGAAAGTTCAAACATATTTTGAAAATGCTCTGTGGCAACGCACTTTGAAAAAATTACGCACTTTGAAAAATATTTTCAAAGTGCGTTAAATGTGGGACCAAATTAACGCACTTTGAAACGTTTTTTCAAAGTGCGTTAAATTTTGGACCAAGTTAACCCACTTTGAAAATTTTTTTCAAAGTGCGTTAAGAAGGTACATCAACATTTTTTAGTATCGAGACTCTTAACGCACTTTGAAAAAATATGTATAAATCACAAATTCTGGAATTGAATTTCTAATTTGCTGATAGTATGATGATTTGCTAACACTAGTGAATCTAATTTATCGTATTTGAGAACGTAGATGGGGATGGGGGTGGGGTTTAACCAAAGATACAGGCAAATTACCAGTACATCATTTAATTGATTAGAGGAAGAAGGTCCCCTATCCCTTATTTTTCCTTCCAAAACATATGATTTTCAGCAACATTTAAGATCGGAAAAAGAAATATGCTCTGTTGTAAATTAAGTAAATGAAGTGATATTGAAAAAACGAACTGGCAAAACAACAATTTCTCCATTGGTATGTTAAAGAATCTATAAGTGTTTCAACATTAACCCTCTTTTCATATTCTAATCAAAAAAATCACTTCAATATAAAAAAAAATACATTAACAAACATTAAATTATTATAAACATAAAAATAAGCATTAGGATGCGGGTTTTTTTCTCTCGCACGGATCTTCTAAAATATAACACTGTTTTTGATAAACATAACTAACGTAACCTTTTTTCACATCATGTTTGTTTACAAACACATGCAATAAGCCGGTTGAAATATGCTATACATTGATCTCCATTATCAATATACATAAATCATATTCGTTCTGGCATAGCCCAATATACCAGATAAGAAGTAAATTTACTGCATACTCAAAAAAGGAAAATGAAGTTACTTAGCAATGGAGTTCATTTCATATTTGGATAATTCACATCTCCCAAAGAACGAAAAGGAAAAAATTCTCAAATTCTAGAAACTGTTTATCAAGTTAGCTGAGAATACAATGGGTTCTTTTTTAAATAAATCACATTAAGCTAAACAAGAATAAAACAATCATTTCTTGTATATAAAAGTATGAATTATTTTGACTTAACCCAAAACATTTTTTTTCAAAGTGCGTTAATATCGACGATATCAACGCACTTTGAAAAAAAAAATACTTTTTTTTCAAAGTGCGTTGACTTGGTCCCAAAATTAACGCACTTTGAAAAAAATTTTCAAAGTGCGTAATTTTTTAAAGTGCGTTGTAACAATGCTTTGTATATTAGAAGAATATCTAATGTACTTTTGTATGCAGGAAAAATATGTTTGAGTTCATATCATTGATTTATACCATCTGTCTTAATTTACTGCAAGAAAATAGTAAAATTTGTCAAAGTAAAATTTTAAGATGCCCCCTAAAAACCAAATGGTAATATTTTGTGTGGTTTTTTGTGGGTTCTTTTTTCATGAATCTTTACATGTACAATTTTAAGTCACTGTTTGTAACACCTAGTATAGAAAAAGGATTTGTTTAACTGCTTTCCTACGCTATCGTTGTATTCTTAATTAGTTCGGAAAATTGTCTTAAAGATTTTTGTGCATTTTAATACTTTAGATAAAAAAAGCTAAATCAAGAAGTAAAAAAGTTGGTAAATTAAAACTTTAAATTTCACTAACCCCAATTGCAAGGACAAATCCTGCTTAATAAATCCTGCATGAAGTCTCTAATGAAAAGTCATCTGTATTATTCCATTTTATTGTTTTATAGGAAGTTAGCACACTCTCTGGTGAAAATATCTCTGGATCATGAATATAGTGTTATTTATAGTTAAACAAAATGAAACATCAAAAGATTACTTTATAAAACTCCAGTTCAATTGAGGCCCTTACAATCGTATATTGTTTACAGTTTATTTTCGTCGTATCAGTGCTAATACACTTTGGAATAAAGTTCCTCCAAACATCAGGAGCATTATTACCTTGAACTATTTTACTTTACAAATGCACTTTATTAACGAGGCATAGATCTAATGCTTTGATCTCCAAATATTTACATTTTCCAGTGTCTTTGTGATAACACTACGAATCGATTTTGTAATGTATAGTCCAATACATTTCAATAATGACTATTTTAATATTTAATCGTACAATTGCTGAAAATTATATAAATATAAGTAATAAGGAATCGTTTTTCGGATATTATGAGGTGATCAAATACGGTCGGACGTGATCAAATTAGATTTGATCACGCCCGACCGTATTTGATCACCTCATAATACTCAAAGAATGATTCCTTATTTCTTAAATAAGTCAATATTGGTTGCTCTCTTAAAAAGAGTTGTGTGGCTTTAAAGGTACCGATGTAAGAGATTGCATTAGATGAAACAAGTATTCATATAATTCATCAATAAAGAAGACATCGATGTAAGATCCAAGTGAAAATAAAGAGACAAGGTGAAGTACAAACTACTAATATACTAAATACCGAAATGTTACACTATTTCCACATATATTTTTATCTCATATTCGAAAAATTACGGTGTTTAAAGGCTCACTGTAACTATTCTTAGACAGCAATCGCAAACCCGTGACACTTAAATCAAATACCTGTCCAAATTTCGGATAAATTTTGATGGTTTGCATGTAGTTGCAGGTAATCACTAAGAATGTGTGAAACCTCCCGTTTTTTCAAACTTTTATATATTTTTTTTTTCTTATTTCCGTTGTCACAATCTAAATAAAATATCTTATTGAGACACCATATCACTTTAAACGTCATAGATAATATTAACTAAATTTAGGATATCTGTTAGAAAAACAAAAATAGGGCACTATAATATAAATAAATAAGATACAAATAGATATGGAAATATTTGTGGTAAGAAGCGCAAGTGTTCTTTGACACGGATACCGTGGGAACCACCATTAAGTGTTCCTATGACTCACTACATCCCACCGTTCCCCACCGAGGCTTACTCTCTCGGTGTCCCCCTCAAACCACTCGGATGTGATACAGAGTCCTCATATGTAATAGAGCACTTCATGTACAAATGTTTTATGTTGTACTTCAATTATGTTTTTGTTTGTTGTTTAAAGTTAGTGCGCTAGTTATGGTTACTTTACTGCGTATTATCACCATTGATATCGTTGCCAAATAATGTACAATTGTTTTTTTAAAATAGTATGTTTCACAATAAAGCACTGTGAAAAAAAGTCATTCCTTATCTACAATCGCGTGGATAGATAAACATAGCAAAGACTGACATGTTTGCTTTGTTTTTTGTATGAAGAGAAGTGGGATGAACGGTTAGGCGGATCAGGAACCACCCTCCTCCCCATAAAATTTTGGAATACTGTAAACTATATTCTACTTTCTTTGAATTCTTTTAGAAAGGCAATTTTTGTTTAGAACCTCGTTCCAAGTGAAAATGATCGAACATGTTTTCTGCGTATGTTGTCTTCGTAATAAGGAAGTTTTGTTCAGGTATCATATAGTGCAAAAAAGAGAGAAGTTTATCTCCCACAACCCTTTTTCGTTAAAGGGGAAGGAAACTAAAAATATGTTGTAGAATAAATCAATTAATTATCATCTACCATAATTGTAAATCGTATTTATTTTCATTAAAAACCCCGGAACAATGAATAAATTAAGAAAATCGATCGCTTAATTTAAATTTCCCGCCGCTATGGGAGCTGCAATTGAACTTTAATCTATGACGTCACACCATCTATTCGGGTTTGTCTTATCAAGCATCAGAATCATGATATTCGCTCTAAATGACAAGTTCTGGAAAATTTGAAATAATATTGATTTGGGACTGTTCTTTTAATTTTGACTTTCCAATAAATTACAAAACTAATGTCAAATGGAGCATGTTCATTGAAATCTAAAAGCGAAGGTTAGTGTCGGAGAAATCTCCGCGTGAAATTGTCAACAGATGCCAAGTATTGTAGAAAATCTAGCCGTCGTTATTTCGACACGGTAAATCCGACTTTAGAGAATGTATTTTAAACATCTCGATTACAATTATAACATACTTATTCAGTTAGCGAAGAACATGACTTAGAATAAAAATTTACTCAGGTCATTTTCAACTTTGAAGGATAGCAGATTAACAGCTGTCTTTTATTTATAAAAATGCATATATTTATGCATACATGTATTTATTCTTTAGATTGACGTGTGAACCTAAACATTATCAATTTTGTTCAGTCGATTACTTGAGTAACAGAAAGGCATAAACCGGCGTTTTATTCAGAGCACTGTGTACAATTGTATATGTAAACCAAACCGGAATAGATGGTGTGACGTCAAAATAATTATTTTTTTTTTTGGTTTTTAATACAAAAGAGTTCTACATCATGTCAGCCTCCAGTAAGTTTCTCCAACTTCAAACGTTCATTAAATCTTAATTACGTAGTTTATTTTCAAAACAGCATGACCACATGTAATAATTTTCACCACTTTATTAATATAAATAACATATGTTTTTGACTTTCCTTCCCCTTTAATTCATTAATGAAATATCTTTTGTTCAATTAGTTGGATACGGTGACTCAAATGAGCAAAGTTTTTAAGTTATCCAAACTGTTTAAAAACTCTTTGCTTAAAATGACTCGTTACAACAAGTAATCAATCAAATCTGAACAAAATATGTCAACAATCTTAGTATCCGGATTACTCATAAACAATGATGATATCATCTACACGTATACTTATTGCAAATATACATGTAAAATGTGAACCGTTGGTCCGAGTGGCATGTACTTGGTCTATGTAAGGAACAGATATTTTAAAGTGTCAAGGAAGGCAACATATGGCAGGGTTTTTTAATATGTAAAACTTTAGAAACCTATTTTTATTTAACGTGATGTAAGTTTGCCTTAAATATCACACTCTATATATGTCCTGATTTGAATATTGAAACCTGTTATGAGATAAATCAAACATTCTTTCCTTATCATTATTTATGTACTGATAAAACGTTAAAACGTTATTTTCATTTCAACAAACAATATAACGGTCATTATGATCGGGCTATTAACCGATATGTCACCGGGCTAACTGTCAGTCGATATACATTAATTTTGAATATCGAATCTCAGTAGTTTATATAAGTGGTTTGTGTACTGGCAGGGTACACTATAGGCGCTGGGTTCGAGCTTCTCTACATGTATATTAAGATGGGTACCTACCCAGCAATATTTTGGTTAAAGTAATGGGGGTTTTTTTCTCTTAAAATCGTTAGTATGACATCTTGTGTAATTAAAAAGCCATAAAATTAGATGTCTTAACTAGTTATGTTTCTATAATACAGTATGCATACCCCTTTTTGTTGACACGTTTTCAGCTAAATTTGATGTCTTGCAGTTCTTAATAGTTTGTTAGAGCAAAACAAGTTTTAAATTTAAATTTACTTTTTCAATCAATGATTTAACGAGAAGCACATTTGCAGTTGTAATTTTATTTCTTAACAGATGAAAAAAAATCACTTCGTAAGGAGAGAGTACCGATTAAAACATTACTACACAGTTTGACATTACTACACAGTTTGACATTACTACACAGTTTGACATTACTACACAGTTTGACATATTTTTGTTGCTTTAGAATTTAATAAGATTTATACGAGGGTTGTTCGGAAATTATTGAGACAACACAAATATTTCCCTTCCTAAGCGACGAATTACAGTGAAAATTGGCATAAACATTTAAGAAACCTAAACAAATAATTGAGCAAAGTAATATTACAAAATAATAAAAAATTTGTTTACGTCGGTACATAAACAAGTCGGTGGTCGGGGTACCCGGCGCAGGCCCAAACTCGGAGTTTAAAAAAAACTTAAACATCTACATTTTAAGTGTTTGTAGACGTACAATTTATAATAAAAGAAATCAAATTATATTTGTTCATTTTGCTATTTATTGTGACTAACTTTTGTGGAAGTTTCGCTAGTGTTTGATTTAAAATACGGAGACAGTACACAAATATGTACCAAGCAATAGTAATCTGACTGCGACAGTTTATTGAATTTTGACGTCAAGGCGGCGCAGCAAAATACAGCAAATTGGGGGAAATCTCGAACCTTTTCCGACCAAAAAATTGCTTAAACAAAAACAATACGGAAAGGGGTCAAAAGCTTCAGTTAATCGGGATTTATTTACTGATTGTTTAACTAGAATTAAAGCAAAGGGACTAAATATCTAGTACTTTTTACACACAAACTGATTTCAACAGTTCTAAGATTTAAACAGAATGAATGTAAGAGACGTTTCACAATAAGTTGACTTAAGAAATAATTCTTTGAAATAAAAAGAAAAGATAAACAAGTGAAAAGCTGTCAATGTGACAGCAAACCGGGTTTTCTTTTATGTGAACTGTATCCATAATTCATGTCAACCCTGAATTGATAAACACTGCCTACCGTATCCAGAGAAATGAAGTACCCATATGCAATATTTTGCCTAAAAAATGACTAAGTTCAAAAGCTGGTATTTTTTCATAAATTATCAGATATCAAAATCCTAGCAATATGCACACCTCTGATATATGTACAATTGATCTGCAAAAAGCCAACTTCCTATCTTGAAAACTGTAGGAGGAGTTATCCGTACAATAGGGGTACCCTATATGCAATATTTTGTCGAAAAATGAATAAGTTCAAAAGCTGATATTTTTTTCATAAATTATCAGAAATCAAAATCCTAGCAATATGCACACCTCTGATATATGTACAATTAATCTGCAAAAAGACAACTTCCTATCTTGAAAACTGTAGGAGGAGTTATCCGTACAATAGGGGTACCCTAAATGCAATATTTTGTCGAAAAATGACTAAGTTCAAAAGCTGGTATTTTTTTCATAAATTATCAGAAATCAAAATTCTAGCAATATGCGCACCTCTAATATATGTACAATTGATCTGCAAAAGAACAACTTCCTATCTTGAAAACTGTAGGAGGAGTTATCCGTACAATAAGGGTACCCTTTTGGCAGCCGCCCGCCCACCCGCCCGCCCGCCCGCCATTTCAATAACCGGATTTTTCCGTTGGAAAACCCGGTTAAAAATGAAGAATTGTTCATGTTTTCTGTTCGTATGTAAGGTGTTTAAAACAAAGGAGCAATGAGAAACGTTAAAATGACGTTGCGTTGAGTTTGTGGTTGCTCCGGGTCAATGGATGTAGGTAAGTTTGTTAGCTTACCAGGAATGAGCAAATGATGTCATTCACTTAAAAATTTTCACGTTAGTAAAAGGTATCCTGATTTACTTTCTGGTGAAATTTCAATGATTTGTCTTTATCCTAAGGAAGTAAGAGTAAATGTCTCAATAATTTCCGAACAACCCTCGTATTTATTGCACTTATAGTTACTTATAATCTTCCTTTGATTAAAGTCGACCAAAAACAGTGCATCAAACGAAAAGTTGAAGCAAAGAGATGTTTTCGTCAAAAATTTGTTTTAACCAATAAGAGTTAAAGAGTAATAAAGTGCCAACTTTCAGGTGTACGTTGACTTACTAAATTCTAATCTATAAGGGCACTACATGTAAATTGTTTGCCTTTTTAAAAGACGGCGTCATTTAATAAAACTGTCGCTTCGAATAGAAGTTTTATTGACCTTGAAAAACCATCGGTTATGAAAATAGAACCAGTTTAGTTTGATCAAGATAACGGATTTAGTTTAAACATATAAAACGAAAGTTGATAATTGTCTGTTGAAAAAGGATTGTACAGCGGTGATCTTGTCTAGGATAATATCAGTAGTTTTACTGGTCATATGTTTTTATCTACAGATAGAGACTATGTTAATTGTGTAACAAAGAACTCATCGGTGATGTGTTTCATTATATTTTGTAATGTTCGATATTAGAAGGAATGAGGAAGAAATATCTAAACACGAAATATCGTAAAAGACCAAATATCGTTAAGTTCTTTAAACTTCCGTGTAATCATAATTCTATATCTCTGAGAAAATTGTGTGTATTTATTTCAAATATTTTCGATGCTGTCTGTTTCCCTTAGTTGTTCCTGATACCAAAGTGTTATATAAATATGTTTTCTGTAATACGTCCATTTTTACTGTCTTTTTCCTGTGTGACTATGTATGTATACTTCTGACGATTTGTATTTATGTTCATTCTGTATATATGTTCCCCTTGTACCAAATTATATAGATTGAGTGAGTGAATAAACTGAACTTGAACTTGAAAATATATTTTAAGGAGCTAATTTCAAAATGACTGACGAATTCGTAAAATATGTTTACGAAACTCGGTGTGAATTTCAAATCGAGGCAGATAGAGTGGCGACGTCTGATATAGAAGCTGGAATAAGAATGATCATAAAAGATATTTTGAATGGCATCAAAGAAACAGTCCCAACATTTGAGATGTCGGATGTTATACCAACCGGAAGTTTTTATGAAGGTACGAAAATTGGAGCACCGGACGAGTTCGATTTCATGATAGTTTTACAAAAGTTGACAGGACCCGACAAACTCAATCTACACCGAGGATGTTCCGACTGGTATCCACAGATCGAACTAAAAAAAGGAGTGGCGTTTTCTCAAAGATACATGGTGAATATACATTTTAATAACGAAAAGAGACACGAGAACTTTCTTGGGAGTGCTCGGATCGTCGTTTTATTCTTCTGGAGGGAAATTAGAGAATTGCTAAAGCGAAAAACGTTTAGCATTGACACGGCTCGAGGAACAATATCATCTGAACCCTGTCAAGGAGATAAGCTGGTGTTCTTTTACAGACACAAAGTGAACAAGTCATTACCAAAGCCAGCGAATGAAGCCGAAGCTAAACTTGCCATGGTCTTTGTAGAAAGCTTGAAAATTGGTGTAGACCTTATGTTAGCAATCGAACATCCTTGTTTAGAATTTATTCTTCAACTTCCCGGGTTTCCAAATAGCTTCAAAGAATTACTTTTTGAACATAAATGTCATATTGTTGCCAAGTCCTGTCACAAAGACCACACAGGCGATCCAGCGTGTTGGTTTATTTCGTTCTCCAGTATGGAACGTGAACTAATGAACAATATGAATGAACATCATAAAAAATGTTACAAAATTCTGAAATCGCTCATTGCGTGCGACATTTCCGTTTCTGGGAAATGTATGAATCTGTCATCGTACGTTTTGAAGACTGCATTTTTATTTCATGTGTATGGAGAAACCAAGTGTTTACATTCAAGAACATTGTATGTCTGTATTAAGGATATCCTAGACTATTTATCTACCAATCTGTTTCACATTCGAATGCCGTGCTTCTTTGCAAGAGATATGAACACATGGGGTCATATTCTTGAAACCCCTTGCTACCATTTTAAAATGTCTGATTTACTTCATCATGTTAAACCTGAATCGCGAAAAGACTCGCCTCATCATGTTGAACATGAATCGCTAAAATACTCGCCTCATCATGTTGAACCTGAATCGCTAAAAGACTCGCGAAAAGACTCGCCTCATCATGTTAAACCTGAATCGCGAAAAGACTCGCCTCATCATGTTGAACCTGAATCGCTAAAAGACTCGCCTCATCATTTTGAACCTGAATCACTGAACTATTCACCTCATCCGGTTGAACTTTGCTGGATTAAACTTATGTATAAGTTCATCCAATTTTTAAACGTATCTCTCACTAAGGGGACACGACAAACTCAAAACGACTGGGATGTGCTGATTTCTAAATGTACATATTTCAGAGAGGCAGTATCAAGGTTGATGAAACTTCATTCGGACCGATCAGAAAAAGATGTATTTAGACTTGAAGGAGACCTTGGTACTTTAGCCCTTTGCACAGATGACTTATTCTACGACTATATAAAAAGTTTGGATGATAATTTCTTCCTAAAACTTTATTTCCTTATGCAGTAATATCTCCATATGAATGTTTTATGTAACCATGTATATATGATAAAATATCTAGACATTTAATTTTTTTTTTTTTTATAAAATTAGAAAAGAAGTACTCAGTCTTATTCATAATTGCCTACAATAATATATGTTTCTTTTACGAATGCAACTATATTTCTACTCTTCAAAAATTAGCTCTAAATGATTTTACGTTCTTATTGATAAATAAAATGGAATACGATGAACAATAATGAAATATGTAAAAGGCATTAAAATATTTATATAATGTGAGTTGTTGGTTTTTTCTTTTGTTTTTAGAATTTAACATTTATTCATTATGTTGCACTTAAAAAGCTAAAAACATTACAAGGAGATTATTCGCTTATTTTCTTTCTACAACTTTAACATTCGTTTATTAACTTTACATTTGGAAACAAAAGTGATTCATAAATTTTTTTAAAAATATTTTCCCGAAAAATTTTAAGTGAAAAGATTTGACTATTTTGAAAATAACAGAAGTCTTTATTTTTAAAAGATTGCCCTGTGACAAAGATACTGTATAAACAGTATATTATACGCTACAATACATGTACAAATAAATTATTTAAAGCATAAAGTAGTTCATTTAAACATGCAAACAACTAACGCAAGATCATTTACACAAAGCGGTGAATTTCAAATAATAATAATTACATATTCCAATGCAATATACACAGAACTATCAATGATGACGACACTCGACTAGGGACCCACCTTAAACAAATTCAGCATAAGAATTAAGTCTTTTTATCCCATCTCAAAATAAAATTTAATTGATGTTTTTTTGATATATTGTAAAAAAAAAATGATTAAAAGCATACAAATTGTACATAAACAGACATAAATAGATTGTGAATGAAAAAGAATGAAACGATTCTAGCTTTTTGGTATCATTGTTAAGATGAAAGTCACATTATCAAGTCTATCGTATCGGAAAAGATACTGATTTGTCTTAAATAATGGTTCAAAAAATTGAACACTTGAGAGCTATCTGAATCAGGAATTCAACGACTATAATAGCTTTAAATATGGTGAATGATTTTTAATTTAGGATTTTAAACATGATTTAAATCATCACGTGTGATCATTAAAACTCGCTTACCTTTATGATGTCTTCACAATTCAAATTGTTTATCGAACTGGGATTTTGGATACCCTTTTGCGTGATTTTAATTTTAACGAGTATTACCCGGTATAAGTTAAATCTGAAACAGCTGTGTATCCAAATGCAGCATGATACATGTTCTTCCGTATTAACTGAAAATTTATCACATTCCTTTATTAATTTCTCATTAGGCCACGCCAATAGAAATTCTTATTCATAGATCCCACGCACTCGTGACTAAACTTTCAAATAGTTTAATTTTAAATTTCCCGCATCAAAGAAATTATGATTTGTTTCCGCTCTATTTTTCATTAAAGTTTTTAACTGCATATCTATATCTCTATGTGGAAATTCGGGTTGGCATGGCTACAGGGGCTCACATACAGAAAACACAATTTACAGTGCACAACAACTTGTGCTAGTTTTGAACTGATTCTTTTCTAACATATTCATTGATATACATATATATCTATTATTTGATGTCTAAAACTCCACAGACATTTGAATACAAATGTTGTCACTTGACTCTGCATTTCTTTTAAACACCCTCACTAGCCCTATGAAGTAAAAAAAGTGTTTAAAAATGGTTATTCTCGAACTTCACATTAATTTTATATGATTTACTTTCTGAGAAGTTAAGTGTGTTTGAGAAAAAGTCTGGGGCAGTACAGTGACGACATAAGTAATAATATGACAGAAGAATCTTTTTTATTAATCATATCTAGCTGCAAACCTCTGCATTAAAATTTCGGGTGTCAGACCGTTCAGCGAACCGAACTTGCAAAAACTTAACAATTTACTAAGAAAAAATAAAAACTTGATAGCTTGCTCTTTCTCATTATATTGAGGCAGATGTCCAAAGAACAAGAAAATAAACTTGTTATGCCGTAATTGGTTCGGCATTGTGAAAAACGTACTTAAAATACGATCGAAGTACTGCTCAAAGATACTTTGTACTTGACTTGGAATATTCATTATCATTCTTATTGATTCTACTTGTTGGTATTATTTAAAATTATATTCATTAGTGCATTTATAAAGACAATTGCATACATGTACATATGAATAAAACACAATATACATTATATCCTTTTTTCGTTATCATTTTAAATCATTATCATTCTAGAGTTTGTTAAAAGCATTCATACTAATAACTTTAGGAGAAAAAATTCTTTAACGAAAACATTGCTGAGTAGGAACCCATCTCAAGTTTTTTTTTTTTTTTTTTTTTTTTTTTTTTTTGGAGTAATCTACATTTCCAGATTATTTATCTAAATCTGAATATTCATTTCCTTTTTCTACGTTTTTCAAGCATATTAATTTATTGTTACGATCAATTATAATCAAATTATGTTAACGAAAACATAGTCCTTTCCTCATGCAACACAGTTTCCCCTCAATACCTCCGTATTGAATAAAATTAAATCATCCTTCCTTTTTAAGTTTCTGATGTATTTGTTGACCTTTTGTTTTTCAATATTTATTGATGCTAAACCCTGGTATGCAGCAACAAGAAAGTAGCAACTGTTAAGCATGGAGGTGCCCTTAACAGTGCTTTCCTGTTACTGTAAATATATTTTACTAAATTGTACGGCAATGAGACAAGTCTAGCGGATGTTGATAAAACAAGGTACGGATATTACAGCGGAAGGCGGAACAGAAAATCTTATACCAAGTTATTCACCTGACATTCAAATTACAATGTAAGCGGTTAAGACATATATTTTTACAACCTCGTTTTATCGTACTGTTTTCGTGTAAAAGTTATGTATTAGAATTTTCTTCAGGGAAATTCCATGAAACATCACCTTAGCTTTGCTGATATGGTATGGATCGGGTTCGGAATTCGAAATTGACAACGCGCCCTTTGGACTTATTGCATAAAAACTATTATTAAATTGACCAATCACAAATTCTTGGTACTTTTTGGAAAAGGTCGGCAAAACCAATCATACGTATTTACTTCACATGATGTTAAAATATTTAAACAAAATGGAGTCACTTTACAATAGTTTAATGGCGTAGTCTTACCTTACCTTGAAAATCTAGTCAAATTTTATACATGCTATTAATATGATAGAAAATTCAATGGATTTAAATATTGTGCACTTCTTTCTGAATTATCATTGTGTCTATAAACTTGTAAGTCTAACACGTTTTAAAGTATTATGTTCACAATACACATATTAGAGTATTGAATGAAAGTCATAATCAACGGCGTTGAACGGAAGTTTGAACTCTCTACATTCCATTTAGATTTTCACTTTTGTTTAAGTTTTACGTAAAGATTCACGACTTCATGATGGTCTGAGATCAGTGCAATTTGGATGTTGTGGAATAATCAAAATAATACAATGCGTCATGTTCTGTCAACATTGTGTATTGATATAAGTATTAGTTTTCTTGACCACAATCTCATTTTAACTTGTGTGCAAATGAAGGAATTACGGAGGTTTACGTTAAGGCACCAAGACGTTTAGGGACCAAGACGTTTAGGCACCGAGAGGTTTAGGCACCAAGACGTTAATATATAAATTAGGCACCAAGACCTTTCGAAACCAGCAAATAAGTTTAGGAACCAAAATGTTTAGGCACTAGGATGTTTTGGCACTAATACGTTTAGGCACCAAGAAGTTTAGGCACTCAGATGTTTTGGCACTTATACGTTCAGGCACCAACGTATGGACCTTTCGGTATTCGTTATTTATGTACATTCAAAAAGCTTTTATACACATTTGTATGTTAATTTGTACTCATATCATCAAAAATATAATCTTAACTCACGAAGACCTGAAATACAAAAGACCTGAATGACTTAAAATTTTACATACATGTAAATGATTATTCTATGTTCTTGGTAAAATTAGATGACTATGTGTGGTTTTGTCATATTTAATGTTAAACGTGCTAGAAAAATGCAATGAAACGACATCCTTATTGTATTATTTGCACTGTTTGCATTACTTTGCATGACTCTTACTGATTAAGGTAAATGCCGTGCTTAAAATTAATTATACATTACACTATATCACTATATATGAACTTTATTAAGAATATGATTTTTAGGAGGTGGGGGTAGCGCCCCCCCCCCCTTTCCCCGGTTCCTACGTCCATGCTGCTGTAGACTATTGAAAGTACTTTCAGTAGTAAAAGTGCGTTTAAAAAATGAATCTTTATTTGACGAACTGTAAGCTGCTGCAACACTTTGCAGTCCTTAAGTGCATCATATACATGTGATGTTCGAAATGCTAAAAATAACTATTATTTACATCAACGCTTGGAACTGTGTTTAATTGCTCTACAAAATACCAAACCGTCAAACTTTCTACAGTTATGAGCACGGAATATACCAATTTATCATAATTTCAGCACAGAATTGTTTGTTAAATGATGCGCCTTCCATGCAGATGATTCTCAGTCTTTATTGTGATCGGCTTCGGCCAATCACAGTTGTGTCCGTATGAGGCATCCGGCAAATTTTACTATTTGTGCACGCATTGCGCCTCGCACTACTTTGTTTACTATGCAGTGACAGCTTCGTATAAATCTTAAATTACATGTAGATTATTAAAATAAAATTACTCTAATGCGTTTGTCTTGAGATTAAAACATTTATACAGTTACATAATGATTCAAATCAAGGTTATTTTTTACATGCGTAAGAATTTTAATCTGAAGTACACTTCACCTACTAAGAGTAAAGTTTATTCATTCCTTGCTATTTCGGAAATCAACAAAACGGTGCGGTATATCATTTTTATCGTGTTTATTTCATGTAATGCTTTCGCATTACATTACCATGAAGCTGACCAATTATAGCACATGCCGATCATTCCTTTAAAAATAATACTTGTTTCCTTCTGAGATGTCAGTAACTGTTGTTGATGAAGTTTGGCAAGACTGACCTAATTCACTATACACCACAGGTTCATTGTCTCACTTACATTTAATTCATTTTTGTTCTCCACTGTGTTCTTTCTTCATTTTTTTACCCTTCATTCTTAAATCGTTTTGATCATCTATCACAGTTTACAATAACAACGTGGACTATTTTTATCTCCAAGTATGGAAAGTTACAAAAAGAATAAGAAAGTTCGGATAGGTAAAAACGGAATTCTATTAAAAACTAAAAGCATTTTTATGGAAGTCAACGCTCTTATCAAGGTATTTATGAATCTTAAGTATACTCATGGAGTGTATTCAGCATGTCCTGTAACCGTAGGGGTCTCTGCTATGATTACCATATCATCACATCAGCAAATATTGATAGAAAAATCTTGATCATTTATAGTTCATAAAATGAACAAATTTTTCTTAACATAGAGAGCAAACGGCAATGGTTATAAGCGATAATTTCACACAAGGGAAACTTGAAGCAGTTTCCCTTGTAAACCAACATAACACAATTTGTACCATTTAATAGAGTCGAACAGTTTTTAAAAATCAACAAAACAACAATAAAAGCGGGTTGTTTTAAAGGTTTTGTTTATATGTGCTTGTTAAAAAATATTGCACCTACAATACAAAGTCCAGGTCGAAAACCAAACTGAGAAGCAGTCAAAATAACACACCTATTCTCCCATTCTAAAATTCTAGTATTTAAAACACTAGGAAATAGTTTTCAACACATCTTACAATTAAAGAAAGACCCTAAAGTCTAAATATAAAATGATGTTTTCAACTTTCTCTTATTTTAGATGTAATTATATTTTGATATAGTTTTAAAGTAGACATACATACTTTAAATAAGTATTTTGTTATTAAAGTTTGTGTTTAATCGATAATTTTAAATTAATTCGATTCTCGGCTATTTCAATGAAAGAAAACATTATAATAATAAAATTGTAAAAAATTCAGCCAAATTACTCGAAATCTAAACCTTTTATGCTATACAAGTAGAACAAAAATAAATTGGTTAGGAAATGCATACAATTGTTTGTATGGTGAATTTCAATTGCCCTATTACTCTTCAATGGTCTGAACTTTACTCATAAATAACAATCCACGTCCGGTTTGAAACCATTAAATTAATTAATTAGGTGTATAGATAGATGGATGAGTGTATGGATAGATAGATAGATAGATAGATAGATAGATAGATAGATAGATAGATA
>WFKH01011801.1:3446549-3486924 GCA_016163765.1 Magallana hongkongensis
CTGTTTAAAAAAAGTTTATGAATTGCGTGATTGCACAACTAAGTAAAAAATGATCTAATACCTCTAATGAAATTGAATGGACGATTTCATTACAATTACAGGACAAGAGATATTGAATTTAATATGCGTATATGTGTAAAAACCACACGTTCTCTTTGATGTCATAAGCAAGGGAGGTAAGCCGCATAAGTCGATGTTCCTTTTCCTGATCTAGTGATTTTGATCGACTGTGGCGCCTGTATTTTGCTCAAAATATAAAAAAATGCAAATATCTTATTAAATAGGCACTTATGAACTCACTCCCGTATATAACTCAATATGTTTAGGATATTGTTTCATACAACCTTTAAAGCCAAAAAGATAATCCTCTGGGTTTTAATTTTACTGATTGCTGGCTCCAATTCCAAAAACAAAACGAAAATCTTGAAGCTATAAACAATAAAACTATACGGAAGCGATCTAGCTGTTGTAGTGTCAAGTCAAAGTTATTGCAGTGATGATCACTGTTAAACAAATAAAAGTCTCTACTTTCATAGATCTCTACATGAAATAAAAAAATAAAATCTGAATAGAACCAAGGTTAGATTTATAATAAACATTGGGGTTTTTTTATGTTTATGCAGATTATGAATGCATACATGTATTTAGTTTGTCCGTCAGATATTCGATTAAATTTTATGAGACAGTAATGAGTATTATTTTTAGAAATGTAGCACGTTTGACTTAAACAAAAAAAAATGTTACGAATGCTAGTGAAGTGTAATTCCTAGTGACAATTACTATACGATATTGTTCACATCTTATGTACTATTTATTTAAAGTATTATATTGCCGAGACATAAGGACTGGTTTGTCGAGAGGTCGGAAAGATTAACGCCACAAATCCCTGTTGTTTTATTATGTATAGCGGCTGAGAAGTATGCGGGTCCTTAGAGCTTCGAAGCGCTTTTCCGAGTGAATACTTTCCGGAAAATGACTTCATCAGGATTATAACTCAGCGCAGCAGCAGAAAGCCACGAATCTTCAGATTTGACTGAGAACGGTTCAAGGATGGCCTCGCTACCAAATGTCAGTTTGAACAATTCAACGGGCTCAGTGATGTCAATCGAACAGTTCGAGTTTCAGGAATTTTTGAAAGACGACATTGCTGTTGTGATTTACTTAATCCTCTTGTGTTTCGTGGGGACCATTGGGAACGGCCATGCTTTCATTATCTACCACGTCAGGTACAAACCTTCTAACCACAGGACGTTCGTCGTGTGGCTCGCTGCCATTGATTTCGTGGCATGCGCAGTGAGTGCTCCGTTTGAAATTGTCGACATCAGACATGGCTATACTTTTAACTCGGGTGCTGCTTGCAAGTGTTTTCGATTCATCAACCATGTGGTCGGTATCGCATCAGGACTTATGCTGGGCGTGATTGCTGTAGAGAGGTATCGAAAGGCGTGCTGTCCTTTCGGAAGGCAGATATCGGAGGGAGAGGCAGCCATCGCCTGTATGGTGACTGTTGGCG
This sequence comes from Magallana hongkongensis, assembly GCA_016163765.1. Taxonomy (NCBI): domain Eukaryota; kingdom Metazoa; phylum Mollusca; class Bivalvia; order Ostreida; family Ostreidae; genus Magallana; species Magallana hongkongensis. The sequence continues at coordinate 3,448,063 of WFKH01011801.1, forward strand.
TATCCATTCTTCTGTCTACAGCATCGTTCTATTTGTATGACGTGGCGATAAAACTAACAGACATTCCAAACCTTTCAGGCACTGATTGTACTGTAGGAGGCAGTGACGGTCAACAATCTGTTTTCCGGATTTACTCTCTTGTGTTGCTGTTGATAAGTACCATTATATTTATTCTGTGCATTGTGGCCTACTCCTTTGTAGGTAAGAGTCTGTACAAACAAATGAGGTTCCGCCAGTCAGCGCAGCTAAATAACGTTCAGAAGACGCTAAGCGGGAACTCGGTCAGCAGCGACAATAAGATGAGCGTGTCTTCTCTACATCATAAAGTAGTTCTAGAGAAACCAGAAGCAAGCAGCTCGCAGCACATTCAAGATGAAGAATCCAGCATGTACTCAGATAAAAACAAAGTAACTCTGAAACCTCTGCAACAATCAGCCAAAAAACCTATGGTCCCGGGCAAGAAGCGGCTAGACCGTACGCGACGGATCACGCTAATGTTCCTGATAGCCACGGCGGTGTCTTACGTCGGATACCTCCCCAATCTGATCATCCTAGTGGTGCGCGCGGCCCGACCTTCCGCCTACCTGTACCTACAGGCCGGGCTGGGCATGCTCACGCCCGTGCTTCTGCGCGGTTACTTCCTCAGCAACGTGACCAATCCCCTGGTCTATTGCTTTGTAGATGACAGATTTAGACAGGAGTGTAGTTTGTTGTACAGTAAAATATTTCGATTTCCAGCCAGGCGGAAGCCACTAGCGCTTTAGTTCAAACTGACATTAATTAAGTCTTTCCGATTCTTGGATCATTGTCATAATGAACCATGTAAATTAAAAATTAAAGTATCTTATATGAGATGTTCAGTGTAAACGATATTTTACACTCCCTTTTATGAAAGATCGTTTTACATTTAAATCAAATATTTTAGTATATATCATTTTACCTTTCTTTGATATACGATATTGTATTTTAAAATCATGTTGTAGAGTAGTTTTATAAGCCAAAAGCTATTTTTGAATTAACATATGCATCATAACAGTTTTTTAAATACGTTTTCTTTTTTTTATATTTGTGCAAACCTTAATTCCTAGATAGACAAAAAATGCAAACTTGTCTAGTGACAATATTCGGAACTAATTTCAATTAGGCCACTTAATGGTTTACAAATATGTGGTTTTATATTGTACATATCAGAGATGAAGAACTAGAACATGACATTCCTTTTTTTATCATAGAACACTTCTTTACAGAAAATACAAAAAATCGTACCTGTTAATTGTGACTCATCATCATAAGTAATGTTGGTACATATAAGAATAAATGATTATGTTTAATACAAATGGCAACTCAGATAATATATCATAAAGAAATATTTTTAAAGGATTCATATCCCTGTACATCTTTACCTCCTGCTAATTTGTAAAGAAAATCGTTAATTAATAGCAGTAACATGGAGACCATGTATAACTCATACACCGTCAGTACGAAATATACCCCCCCCCCCTTTTTTTGAGCATTATGACGTCATTCTTAACAAAATTTAAAGTTTGTAACACTTTTATAAAACGTTTACGTTTCGTTGGTTTTTTTTTTCTATTTAAGATTTTCACAAAGGCAGTCGGTAAAATACATTTCTTACATGGTTTGTAGTAGACCCAATATGGTTTTTACATGGTCGCTCTCGCCCCATATGATATTTACTGATCAGGTATATACCATATTAGGTAAACTACAAACCATGTAACTAATAATATCTATATTCTTTTTCGACTCTCAGATTATACAATTTATAGATGTAACACTTTTATATATTCAATGTAGACTAATATGTTCTTGAACCTAACAACCTGTGAGATTTTGCAGCATAATGATAAATATTATAAGGTAGACTCTGGAAAACTGAACTGAACATTGTGGTCAAATTAAGTGTATTATATTCATGTAGATGTTTTTGTATTTGTATTTTGTATATTATTCGGAATAGGGTCACCTTCTTAAAGATATTAAGCGGAGTAGACAAAAATATTTCATCTGTTGACAAAAAGTAAGAAAGAATTACAGTTGTCAACATATCAAATATTTTTGTCAACTCCGCTCAAATCTTTAGGAAGCTGACCTTATTACGATGTTCACCGAGGACTATCTGTAAAAATTGCGTTCAATTTTGTTTATATTATGATACTACCTGACTTCATGCGCATATTTTTAGTAGACCTTTGTACATTGTGAAATGTTTTACTTGTGTAAATAAACAAATTGAAAACCTACTGGCGTGCTTGTTTGTTGGTAACAAGTGTTGACGTCCTGTCCGCAAGTGGATAGTATCTAAGGCCGCGGACAACGGAAGTTAAAGAGGCAAAGTAAAGGGAATTGCACTCGTTATGAGTACTTGTTTCCGGACAGCACTCTCCAAAAGTAGTCACAGGTACTTTATGTGCAATAGATTTTAAGGTTTGAGTTTAATGTGTATGGTGATACATTGAATTGATTCATCTTATCACTTCATTTATGTCAACATTATTCTATTCATTAACATTTTCTTAGTGATATACTAGAGCAATTTCTACAACTTTATGCGATATTGTGTATGCTGTATTCACACATCTCTCTCTATCTGATGAGTTTATATGTCAATACTTGTATGCTGTCTTTTAAATATGTGACAATCTTGAGGATAGTCTGACCATCCTCGTATCTGTTAATCTCATCTCACAGTAATGGGACAATCCAAATAAACATAAGATAGACTTTTTAGTCACCATAAGGCATTTATGTAGCTGACTGATTTTGATATATTTACATTTTCAACTGTCTTTGTCTGTGATAACATTACGAATCAATTTTGAACCCTAAAACCTAGTAACTTCATAAAACATGAGTGACACAAAATGGGCATGTCTTATAGCATAACCGAGAGACGGTATTGGCTGCGCCGCGCAGTAATACATAGCATGTGCTACACACAAAAAAAAAGTGATTTTAAATAATGCTGTTTTAAAGTGTACAAATTGGAAATAATGTAAATATAAGTAATAAGGAATCATTTTTTGAATATTATGAGGTGATAATTTCGGTCGGTGCGTGGTCAAATCTATCATAAAGCCCTTCGGGCTTTATTGGATTTGACCACGCCCCGACCGAACTTATTACCTCATAATACTAAAAGAATGATTCCTTATTCCTTAAATAATTACACGGCGCAATATTATTGGTACGTGTGGGTTTTGTTGTACATGTGTATATACATGTATAAAATGACATGGTTACGATTTCATTTCAGACGAAATCCAAAATTATGACGACCCTATCATGGCCTAGCAATAGAAATTAAAAAGTAAGCATTTAAAAAATATAATTTTTTTTAATTTATCAGTTGCTTTATCACAATGCTTTATGTGTTATATATCCAACCTCTGGGTTCGGAAGCGAAAAGCATTCATTGGACACTGAGGAATCTTATCCTCAACTATAATGGACTAAAATGTTTACTAATTTATGTCTCCATCTAGCACAGAATATTCATATGCTTGTGATCAAAGCCATATATTAGATCATACAGCACCAACAATTAATGGCACTTCGAGTGTCATGCAAATAATAATTCCTTCCCAAAAATAAGGCGTAACAGAACACCCATTTTTATCTGACGTTGTTTATTAGTCTGTTCATTTGTCATCTAAATCCCCACATTTGCAATGGCCGTCGATACAATGATAATTGTCGTGGTGAGAACATGTGTGTCGGCAGTCATCCTTCTGTGAACAGGCTAGTCAGAATGAAAACAGAACAGTTACAGTGAATACATGGCACACCTGCCTGCAGATTTATTAGGAATGTACTCAAGGAAAGTATTTTTTTTCGAGTTTTTGATGAGAGCGCCATAGCCGAAAACCCATGGCTAGTCCTAGTTATTAAACTAATTTAGGAATATCTTCTGTGAAAATTTTAATGCCAAAAATCTCCTGAGAAATTTTACTACTGGTGCACCACTTAACTTGCCTCAAACCTTTTCCTAAACACCTTAACCGACCTCGGAGAGAATTGATGACATTTGTCTTGTTGATATGATATCTGTATACATGTACGTTTATTTATTTAAATACTTACCAAAAATGGTCATTTATATCTGTCATTTATCCAACTAACATGTTTCAAAAATTCCAAAAACTTGTATTGCTAACATTTTTAATCCTAAAATACCAACCTTTGACACTGTTAAAAAGTGATTCATATTTTATAATTAATCTAAATGACTTTTCATTCAAATGCTATAACCGTCAGTGTACAGGAAAAAAAACATTTTAACATAATAAACAAGATTATTCCGAACACCATATCTGAAGGGGGAAGTGTCGCTAAGATGGGGGGGGGGGGAGAATGGCTATATAGGGAGTCCCCCCCCCCCCCCCCCCCCCCGGGAAGAATGGCTATATGATGAATCTTCCCCGAGGAAAGGCTCACAATATAGCCAGTCTTCCGGGGAGAGTCTCACCACTAGTATACAACACCGGTAACATTAGATGTAGAAAGTTCACGTTAAATGCAATTGCTAGACCAGCTGATTATATAAGCCCATATATTCCATTTTTCCTATACTACAATGTATATAATTATAGATAAAATGAATTTCTGTCAAACATTAGCAGTATCGAGTCTTTGAAATTAAATCAGCAAATTGTTGGCTGATTTTACAATTTCTAATATTGTAGTTTTAACGCATCGATAAGGATGGCTTCAAAGACAATATTATTAATAAGAGCAACCGAATATATAAAAGAATGATTAAAGGTAATAGCTTACTTCCAGAAGAACTTCCATTTGGTCTACACACGCATGCGTGATTGATACAAGCCCAATGATTGGAGGAAAGGTCACAGTTTCCTGAACATTCAGATGCTATGGAACACGCATAGCTTGAGGCTGAAATTGTCAAATTGTATAATTATAGATTGTAGATGGACATTGTTTTTGGGCACATTCCGTGTTGTTACAGATACAGAAAAGTGCAACGTATAGAGGTAAACAAAGACAATATTTGAATGTTCACTTTTAAAATGCTATGATTTGGCTGTCATGTTAGGAATCTCGGTAGTCTTTTGATCTTTAACTTTGTTACCTGTTTTGACATTAAAAATCCTTTTAGTTTGTGGGTTTGGAGGGGGGGGGGGGGGGTGTGTGAATGACCCAGGTTGGAACTACCTTTATTTTGAAAGACAAAGATTCTAGAACACAGAGCTCATGTTTGGTAAGACTCAATTCACTTTTTGCAAAGTATTGGTCGGAATTTACAATATGATACAGCCAATTTATACTAGAAATATTAAACAAACAACAATTCTATAGTAGATGTGTTATAAAGACACTTACTTACAAGGACCAAGCCCAAAACACAGAGTGCTAACACTGCCTTCATGTTGACTGGTAAAATCCTAAGGACGATATGAAATCCAACAATATCAGGGCAGTCTTATCTATAAACGGCGTGAATACTGATCATGCTAGCCCTAACGTGTGTTATCTCCTATCAAGTCTAGATTTTGTTGGTGATTTTAAAATGAAAATATAAGTAAATCAACGTTCGCTTCTGTTGGATACGAGTTATAAGGCATCTTCAATACAGCCTCTAAACTTGTATTCAAGCTAGCCACATAAAAGCCATTAAGATAACACAACTACTGTAAAACCAGAAAACAGTTGAAGCATCGTCAAGGAAACGATCGCAAGATTAAATCATCGCTTCTTTAAAAAAAAGTCGAGAAAAGGGATTTTGATACCAACAATATTGCAAGGCATAAAGTGATCTTCAAATCAACCCGATATGTTAATATTGCATTTATGGAAAATCCTTCCACAGACATACTGACAAAGAAATTTCAGCTCAAAATATATATGTGTAGATCAGTTAACCATATATATATATATATATATATATATATATATATATATATATATATATATAATCAGAGCAAAAACACTATTGGAATCATTAACTTACAACAAGCGGTCGACAAACTAGTGCAGAACTGTACGTTACAATATGAATACATTCTTTTGAAATCATAAAAAAATATACCAATCCTGTTTAAGATTGCCTCTGTGTGTTTTATAACATGATAGTTTCCCACTCTGTTGTTTTGCAGATCAATTGGACATATATCAGAGATGTACTTATTACTTGGATTTTGATTTTTGATAATTTTTGCAAAAAATACCAGCTGTTGAACTTTTTTTGCATAGTATTGCATATAGGGTACCCCTATTGTACGGATAACTCCTCCTTCAGTTTTTAAGATAGGAACTTATTGTTTTGCACATCACTCGTACATATATCAGAGATGTGCATATTACTTGGATTTTGATTTTTGATAATTTTTGCGAAAAATACCAGCTGTTGAACTTAGTCTTTGTTTTTGCATAGTATTACATATAGGGTCCTATTGTACGGATAACTTCTCCTACAGTTTTCGAGATAGGACATTTTTGTTTTACAGAGCAATTGTACATATTTCAGAGATGTGCATATTACTTGGATTTTGATAATTTTTGCGAAAAATACCAGCTGTTGAACTTAGTCATTTGTTTTTGTATAGTATTGCATATAAGAGTACCCCATTTTTCTGGATAGGTAGTGTTTATCAATTCAGGGTTGATAAATGGAGTATGGATACTTTTCACACACACAAGAAAACCCGGTTTGCTGTCATATTGACAGCTTTTCTCTTTTTATAATTTGTTATCCAGCAGCTAAACGGAAACATATGACTACTAAAAGCTTTTATATCATAAGGCTGTCTGTAATAGTTGTTATACATGTATGAGCTTTGATTTGATTTTATTCGAATATACATCATACGACTACGCGACATATCATTATGTACTTACTCGTCAGTTCATCATCGTTTTGTACGTCTTTGAAAAAGTTGACACACATGGAACTCGCTCAGTTATTTTTTTTATCTGAAAGGTGTTTAAAATTAGCATATTTTATATCAGTATTTTATGCATGTATAAAATGTTTCCCCATCTTTAAGCACATTATTCTATCATATGGTTGGGAGTGATGCTCAAGACGAAAACAATTGGATAACTATGAAGTGTATCATGTCTGCTTTTCTTTATCATGTGAAAAACTACAAAATGATCACTTTTGTCCTTTTCCATAAGGTTTGAGTTCCGTTTTCCGGAATTTCCTGTAAATATCTTAACAATGTACTTTAATTTGAACCGAAACTTACATTTGTTAATTTGGATGCCAATTGCCTTGACTATAGTTAAATGCATGTTTATTCCTTATCTAAAGTGGATCTGAGCGATCCTCTTAAATGCAGCTGTTATTATACCGTGCGGTGTGTGAAAATGTTATTGGCAGATATACAACAAAATCCCTTCGACATCTTATTCTTGTCATCCGGGTATTACCTTAGATTGAGACATAGAATAGAACGCCCAGGACTCTTATCGCTAACCTGACCAACGAGGCAAACTGATCTTCGGTTCCCTGCCCGATAGCTCCTTACAGGGTCTTAGCGGTCATTTACATTCAATACAACTACAGAAAGGATCACGAGAATTTTTAAATTAAAATGAACTGATGTATGAAAATGTTCCTCTTAAATTTGATCCATATTGTGATTGAGGATCAAGTATATTGTTACATATCTATTTATCTGCGAGTTTTTTTCCCCCTCCAAAATACACCTTTCTATTTTAACATTAATTAAAAGGATAAGGGGATTATCAGTTCCATAGTTTAGTAGGCCTCACATATATTGCTTTTCATGTGAGGATCATATGTAACAAAGTAGCCGCAGAACTGTATCACCACGGGAAATTTGGGTTGACGGACCGTGGAGCTACAGTTCCATCCATACAAAAAACTGTACATTTATTGCGCAAGGTTTTGGACTTATTAAACTAATTTAGGAATATTCTGAAAATATTTTCATACCAAAAACTTTTACTTTACTTGCCTCAAACGTTTTTCTAAACACCCTAACCGACCTCGGAAAGTGACGTATGTTAAATTCGCGTCGGGACAAAGAGTCGCCATTTTAACCTGTTAACAAACTACGCCGTTTCACTTTACGGGGCTGGTGGGGGTGTTTAAAAGATACTCAGAGGCAAATAAAGTAATGACATCTAAAGTAAAATGTCTCAAAAAATTTTTCGTAATAAAATTTTCACAAAATACTTTCCTAAATTAGTTAAGTTAGTCCAAACCCGTGCGCAACAATTGATATACAGTTTTTTGTATGAATGGAACTGTAGCTCCAACACGAATTTCCCGTGGAGCTACAGTTCTGCAGCTAGTGACGAAGTTTTTTGCATTCAATTATACATGCGATGTTTTTTTTTTCCTTCGATGCCTGCAATTCTTAAACTAGCTTGTTATTGAAATAAGACTACATTAAAATGGGCATGCTATTTGAAATTACACATCAAATGTATTCATTTAAAGTTGTTTGATAACATAAAATAAGTAGACGATGTCTTCACAAAAGCTTAATTAACTGATTGATGAACAGTAGACCAGACAATAATGTAACTCCAATGTTCATGATTTACTCTACCATTGCTTAAATTCTATTCATTGTAATAAACACTTGAAAACTTAATACGTTTAATAATCATTTTATAAAACACAGCTTCATGTGTTAAATTTATGAACGAAAAGACAATTATAATACCAATGCGTAGCTGAACAATGTTATTTCTATCAAAATAAACTACAACATAATGTAAACAAAGTAGACATAGAATGAACAATGTTTATTGTATCATAATATGGAAATTGGTTCGAAAAAATTAAATGTTCACATGATGTAGACATTATGTAGACTAAATATATACATATACATAGTGAGAACAAGGGGTAGACATTATGTAGGCATAACTTAGATATTAATTGATGAGAAGGATATTGTAATACATATATATTTCGTTTTACAATTGTCTCGTTTACTAGAATACGTGTTATCCGATTGCTACACGCAGAAATGTGGCAAAGTATATAACTACACTAGGCAGACAGACAACAAAATATATTGATATTTACTACATGTACGGAACAAACATACTCATTTATTATGACACAGGCAGAACTATTTATTATTAGAAAAGATATACGTATTTACTAAGTTACAGAAAAACTTAAAAGACTTTCTATACTATTGGTCAGGTAAACTTCAAAGTCTGTCTATATCTACTATGGAACAGACATACATCAGACTATCTACATTTACTACGAAGCAAGCAGACATGAAATTCTCATTTACATACTAGTATATTTACTTTCAGCAAACAGACAGCAATGTCTATCGAGATCTCCTATGAAACAGGCAGTCAGGACTACGATTTAACCGCAGATAGCAAAGTCTACTGTATCTATTCTTTAAGCAAAGTAAATTCGTTATCCACTATTTAGCAAGAACTTTTCTAATTTTCTATTCACTATCAAAGTTGTTTACTTTGTTTTTACAGTTCAGATACTACTATGGTTAAAACATTCACGCATAGTCAAGTATTCTTCACTAAATTTGCGTGCAGTATTTATTATAAAGTAATGATACATGTAAATACATAATGATTGAAAACAATCCTCTAATTATATAAAGCAAATGGACAGCATATTAGATTCTCAATAAGAAACAAAAATGCAAGTGCTTTTATTCGACTTATCTTTGGATAAACAGGAAAACAATTGCTACGAACTTTGTAAGGTGATTGCATATATTAGTTAGGTTAATTTAATGCAATAACCGGAGATATTTTAAATATCTATTTTGAGCAAGATTGTTTAACAACGGATAAAAAGGATATTAGTCACTGCATACTTCCAATCATACTAAATATTCTAATCTATCTTATGGTTTTGGCACAAAATGTACATTAAAGGAATAATTCGAGTATTCATGAGCAGACTATGTGATGATCATTTTCTATAAGAAAACGGTTAGAATCTCTCAAAATATTACTACTGTAGTACTGTTATCACACATAAATGCCAGGATTACTATACTGGGGTTTTCCCTAGGCCAATTTGACTCGTTGTATAGGAGATCGAAGATTGAATTTTATTTAGAGATATTTCTGATTTCTAGCTTCCTTCACGCGGCTGTTCCCTCTACAGAGGGTGTGTCACTTGATTTCCTGTCCACCGAGGATACAGCCTCGTTATCAGATTTAGGGTGGTCGTAATGAGGATTAGAGAAACCATGAAGACCATTGTCATCGTCATGTTGTAGCTGTCAAACACGTTTAAAGACTTTGTGAATAAGAATGACGCAAAAAAGCACTGGATGACGTCATACGAACACTTTTAGAGAGACAAAAGAAACAGAGGCTATAATTCGATTATGATTCAAGGTATCCTGGCGTCATGGGTTTCCGATAGTCTAACACAAAACGATGTATCCAATGATTGTCTCTTTAGTCAACAATTTTAAAACTATATCATTTTTAACCTCAGACATAGCATCGAAAATTACCGATACTAAATCAATGAAAAATCGTCAGTATATGCAGTTCTTAGATACAAATAAACTTGATGCCGCATTTGACCATTAAAAATCAGCGTCATGTGTTTCCAATAGTATGATTCATCAGCAAATTTCTCATTTAATAATTGAAATAAAAATTAAATAATCTTATGAATATATCTAATAATGTTTTCAATTGTTTTTAAAGTTTTTATTTCAACTTAAATCGTTCAAGTGTTTAATTTATCCCATAACTACATTTCATCGCTTAAACGTTCTACAGTACCATTATTTGTATGATTATACGTTACGTTTTAATTCAAGACGAAGCTTAATTTATAGCGCTCTTCGGCTTCGATTCCAAGAAAAACTTTACAAAGTCACGTAATAATTTTAACCTGAAAATACGGCATCAGAAGTATATTTTACCAAACGTTAAGCAAGTTTAAATATTGTGATCTTCTAATTAATATTTTAAGCAATTTTAATGACTTGCATTAAAGTAATAGTAAAAGATAGCATTTTATTGTAGTCTCTTCAGTCATTGTGTGATTTAAATCTTTGCAAGCAGCTAACTAGGGTAGTGCATATTTATAAAATCGAAAGAAGACTCCGTACGTCCAGTGTCGTAAGTAATTAAGAAAATGACGTCATTTTGGAGAAAACTCACGCGACCAAAATAAACTATCGGAAACACATGACTATCGGAAACACATGACGGCACTATACAGATTCTTTAAAACGAACGAAAAATATGATACTCACAGATCGGCTGAAATTCATAGTAACACTGTTACCACGATTTCTATATTTTCTTCTCATAATAAAGATGGTAAGCAAGGCCACCAATACAATGAGAACCAGTATACACACTACAATACCGGCCACTTCACCTACTGTCAAGGTCACAGCCGCAGGGGCTTCTGGGAAAAGACATTATATAGAAAATAAAATATAACTAAAAAAAGGGTCACGCCCCCTGCTAAACGATTAAAGCATATTTTTACTGGTTTTATACTCTAGTGAATCACTAATTTTTTAAGAATCTCAATTATACGAAACTATTTCAATCATTCCTTTCATAAATCAATTAGTTAAGTTTGTACGTTTTTTGTGTATTATCTTTTGAAGCCTATAAAAATCGGATAACATATAGTCACCATTAGTGGATTTCTGTGGTGCAGGAGTACCCCAATGTGTTTCTGAACAGTCGTCACCGAAAAACCCAGGCTGGCAGATGCACCTTCCCTGTAAACGGAGATTTTGATCAGAAAAATAATTTAAAATGTTAATCAAAATTCATATTTTATTAATCCCTGTAAAAAAAAAGATACCAATTCTTCGTGGTATATTTCTTTCAAGAGCGATGCATTGGCTATTTTAATAAGGACGTTAGCAATGAGTCTGCTGTTTAATGAGAAAAACACTATTGTAATTCCTGTGTAAAAAAATTATTTACCCGTCATTGGCCCCCATTTTTAATCCAGGGATCCTATTTTGAACAAACATCAGATCGATCATCTTCATCGGTCTAAACTAAAATGCATTTCACCTGGTCGTGTTTACATAAATAGCATAACACTGTCTGCCGTTTAGTCACCTTTTAGTACCTCTTCAGAAACCTTTAAGTTGACTGAATGACAATTTCTTACCATTGTTTTTGATATATATGTACAGCACAATGACAGGATAAGTATAGTATAGTCCTAACATAAGTAAATAATGGTCACAAGTTGTAGTACAGTGTTCTCAGTAATGTACAGACCTGCTGACAAGTTCCACCGTTAAGACATGCCCCCGCCTGGCACGGACAGTGACCGTTATTTGGTAGACAACTCTGTCTACACGTAGAAGGACAGTCACTCTGGCAATTCACTCCCCACGATCCTGGGGTACAACCTAAAACCAAGGTACTCCAATCAATCAATCAATTAGTCAATCAATCAAACGACTCAATCATTCATCCTGGTCTGTTATTGTCGTTCTAAAAATCAATACTAAAATACATCCCCCAAACTATGTAAAATCAATATTTGTTGCTTTCTACGGTAATAGTACAAAGAAATTTAAGGACCACGTCGCCCATATAAACAAAGTTTTCTGGCTGAGTCTTTTTATCCATTCCTTTATCATCTAATATAAAACTCGGAGCTCATGTTGTAGCCAAAATTGGGTGATTTATTGCAACTACCATAATCCCAAAAGATATATTTTGTTTGCTTCCGGATAACTGTATGCCGTACAGCAGTAATAAGTCCTTACTCTGATCGCAGATATCTCCTATGAACCCTGGGGAACACTTGCACTGTCCGGTCACACTGTCACACACCCCGCCATTCCTACATCCGGGGCACTGACTGCTACACCCGGCACCGTATGTTCCATCTGGACAACCTGTAACCATTTGTCAGTTCAGTTATCATATCAACTTGCAGGTGATCAATTTTACTTGCTTTTATTATAAGTGCATTAAATCAACATATGATTGATTCGGCAGATCAACTTGCAATTATACATCGATTCATCTTATCAACTCGTAATAACTTTTCAAATCATTTCAACTTTTCTTCTTTCGTCCATACATAAGATGAAATTGTAATGGATATTCATTTCATTAGAAAGTGAAAGCTAACGACTACGCGACATATCATTATGTACTTACTCGTCAGTTCAACTTATCATTTTTAAATAACTTGTCAATTCATCAGACCCACTTATTACTTGTCAATCCATGATGTCAGATTTACATTTTTTGTAAATTCATTATTTGAACTTGCAAGTACTTGCATTTGTCATTTTGCACTCACTCGCCGATTCGTCAGATATAATGTTACTCACTCAATTCATCCAATAAATAGGAGATAACTTGTTATCTATTCATATCAAGTCATGAGTACTCAGCAACTCAGTATTATTTACCATATCATCAGATCACCAAGAAGTACACCTACTTTTCTCGCACAAGTTGCCGCTCCAGCCCGGCGGACATTGGCACTCCCCGCTCACCTTATCACACACACCACCGTGCTGACAGCCGCAAACCTGGGCGCATTGGAAACCAAAGTAGGCTTCTCCGCATTCTGAAATAATCAAGTACATTTTTTAAACAAGAGGCCAATAGGCCTTAACGGTCACCTGAGTACCATAGCCCATACACAAACTTGTTAAGGAGTCTCATATATGCATTTAATCAAGTTTCATTCTGGAGTAGAAAAATTATAATATTGTTTAATATTATGACGACCACCTCCCTGCCTGAAATCTTTCAAAAAGGGCTATGAAATCTATAATTTTAGCGACAAACTTAAAGATCATAATAGAGTGCATAACCTGATATTGAAAAGGTGCAAGACTCCGATAGAAAATAATTTTCCCATATTTTTTAACTTTCAAGATCGGTTTTATGTGTATATGTTTTCATAGATAAACTAAAACAAGGTGGCTAGTATATATGTTTTATTTAAAACAACATCCCCCATCCCCAAGGGCAGACAGAAACTCTCCCTGTGGGCGTTTAAACAAAAAGAAAAACAGCTTTAAAAGCTATAATGTATTACTCACTTCCCCTGATCCAGCTTTTGAATATTCAACCTTCATTGATATTTAATCACCATCTGGCATTTATATCAAAACCATTTTACATGTACTGCTTATCAGTGATTTTGGTTAGCCAATTATTACTTTACTAAAGTCTATTTGTTTATTTAGAAAGTTCAAAAACTGTTTTTGTTTCAAATGATAAAAGTACTTGCATAACTCTAATGATCATACAACTTCTTTATTACATTATATTCAATAAATGAACAAGCAAAGGAAGATAACTCCATTATGAAGAAGCAAGGTAAGATAACTCCATTAACTGTTACACCCTCAACCCTGAACTCTTTCCAAATGCTTTCACAATATCTTAACTTTGACAGACAGCTTCATTCTTTCTCTTTTTTAAATATGTGAATTTACTCAATTCTTTTATTGAAATTCCTGAGCAGAATAAAATAATAAGACAAATATATACTACCCCCCCCCCCCCAGCATTTCCCCATGCCTTACATGTAGGTGACATGAAATATTATCAAATACGACAGCTTAATGTTTTTTTCTAAATATGCAGTCAGTTTTTATTCTGTGTCAGTAGATGTATTTTTAAACATTATATACATTAACACTAAATGACCATTTTGGCCACACCCTGCATTAAGAACCCCTACCCTATACACTATATGAGTGTTTTGGCCCCGCCCTAGATTCAAATCCCTACATTGGGAGACATGAAACGTAAAGTTTTGATAGATGGCTTTATTTTCTTTCTTTATATGCAGTCAGTTTTTATTTAGTGTCAGCAGAAGTAAAGAAGACGATTTTTTTAAACATTAAATGCATTAATACTATATGACTATTTTGGCCCTGCCCTAGAATCAGAACCCCTACCTTGGGAGATATGAAATTTATAATTTCCGTAGAGGGCTTCCTGGTCTACAAAATTATGAATTCAGTTTTCCTTACACGTGTGTGGGAGTAGAGAAGATAATTTTTAAACATTATATGCATTAACACTATACATCCATTTTGGCCCCGCCCAAGAGTCAAAACCCATACTCCAGAGGGCATGAAATTCACAATTTTAGTAGAGGTCTTCCTGGTTAACATAATTATGAAGTCAGTTTTTCTTACAGATCTGTGAGAGTAGAGAAGAAGATTTTGAAACATTATATGCATTAACACTTTATGGCCATATTGCCCCCCCCCCCCCACGGCCTGAACCCCTGACCCAGGGGCCATGAATTTCACAATTTAGGAAGAGGGGTTCATGGACATCATAACCATGCATTCAGTTTTTTCCCACATGTGTGGGAGTAAAGAAGGAGATTTTCTTCGATTTAATACATTTTCACTATATGGCTATATTGGCCCACCCTAGGGCCTAAACCCCTGTCCCAGGGGTCATGAATTTCAAAATTTAGGTAGAAGACTTTATGGACATCATAACCTTGCATTAAGATTATTTTTACAAATGTAAAAGAGAGTAGAGAAGAAGATTTTCAAAGATTTAATACATTTTTACTATATGGCTATCTTGGCCCCACCCTAGAGCCTGAACCCCTGACCCAGGAGCCATGAATTTCACAAGTTTGGTAAAGGGCTTCATGGACATCATAACCATGCATTCAGTTTTTTCCTCACATGTGTGGGAGTAGAGAAGAAGATTTTTGAAAATTTGGCTTTTTTTTTTTTTGCATATTTGGCCCCGCCTGTGGCACCCCGGGGGTGGTAGAGCCATGAATTTCACAATTTAGATTCCTCTTGCCATAGAGATGCTTCACATCAAAATGGTAACAATTGGCCTTGTAGTTTTCAAGAAGAAGTTAAAATTGTAAAATTGTTAACACACTACGCACGACGACGGACGAAAACAGAAAGCAATAGGTCACCTGAGTTTACTCAGGTGACCTAAAAATGAAGGATGTATTACATTATACAAATCTTCCAGGCTCACATAAAAATATACAATAGAAAATTTTCCATGACTTGATTACATGTTTTCATGTTCTTGCAGCAAATACAATGACTTTTCGTTCATTTACTAGTGTGTTGTGTAGATGGATCCATTTAAAAAGATTTTGTCTTTACATTTTCGAAAAAGCCAGAATGTATTTTCATTATACACTCCTCACACTTGAGGCTTACATATGCACCTGCAATTTTTTTTCTCCACTTGATTACATGGTTTTGAGTACTGACAATGACTGTTTGTTTGTCCATTTACTGTATATTACATCATATGTTTTGTTACATCCTTGCGACTTTTCTCACTTTGAAAGTTTACTCATTACCATTGTACCTCTTTCTTAACGTTGTAACGTATTACCGTACAGTGTACAAAATATTGTTATTATTACTGTTCAGTGTACCTCTTTATTAACGTTGTTACTTATTACTGTTCGGTGAACAAAATAATGTTACTTATTACCGTTCTGTGAACAAAATAATGTTCTTTTTATACCTTGTTCGCAGTGGTGCCCTATTTTTCCTGGTGGACACATACAGACCCCTGTGACAGGGTTACAGGTCGCTCCCCCACAGTTACAAACATTGCTACATCGACTTCCCCAGTATCCATCTCCACACACTGTAATAACAAATGTAAATTTTAAATTCATAAGCAGAAACTTTTCTAGAAAAATTGATAATAGAATTTCAGTAGTCTTGCTTTTTTATTCACTTTAACAATGCAATGGTAACGTAGAAATCTACTGAATTCCGCTAACGCCAAACACTGCTCTAATCCTAATTCATCATCACCATGATAAACTTCTTGTCACGAGAATCATAATGTGTTTTAAAACTAGTGTTTCAATACACTGAGCTAAAACACACCAGCCGCATAAAACTATTCATTGCAAAATATCAGAGTATTCCTTCATAATTAAGAACAATGCCCTCATATATAGATATCTGTAGACTGGTTTTGATTGTTTGTATGTGGAGTTTTAGCATTTCAATGAAAATTTCGGAACTTTTAGGGTTTTTTCTCTTTCGTCACTTAATTTAGCGCGATACACACGAGGTTGTCGTTCTTTTGAAAAATGTCAAGTCTTATTGTTGTTGAAAATATAAACATATCTTTCCAGATTAACTACTGAGTGAATAATTATTAACAAGATATATCAGACTGTTGCGTTGATACGTTTTTCTTAAACACAATTGATTCTGACCGTAAAGTAAAACAGTTTATGGAGTCAAAAATTAATAAAATAGAAAATTAATGAAATTGAAAATTTAGTTATTTACTTTTTTCGAAAGGGGGATCTTTTTTTAATTTATAAAAGTTTTATATAGCTATTAAAAATCTTTTCTAAGAATGTAAAATATAACGGCTTGCCCGGAGATAGTACACCTAAAAATTGCCGTTTACAGATAACGTACAAAACCACAATTGATGACTGCATTTAATAAGTATCTAGTTAAACATCAAGTGTTAACATGGCATATGTAATGGTATGTCGGATTCTTTACGCTGGTAGACATACCTTGATTACAGTAAGTCCCACTGTATCCAGGGTCACATACACAAACCCCAGTCTCTCGGTCGCAATCTCCATTAGAACCACAAAGACATGTCTGAGAGCAAGAAAATCCCCACGTACCACTGGGACAATCTGAAAACCAACGAGTTGATTATACATCAAATCATGCAGCATAACATCTCATGACCTAAAGTATGCGCGAGGTATTTAACTCTTACAGACGAGCTCAGGTGAGCTAAGATATCAACATTTGCATCCACATAAAAATACGGTGAGAATTTCTAAAAGCGATGGTATAAATATTAAACAATATAGATAATAACCGTTCACTGTCATATACTTTTTTTTAAACTTGCCGTATGACCTTATATAATGACTTAATGTCATCGCTAATGTAAATAAATTACAATCATGGAGAGTATCACACCGAATGTATAATGAGGTAAACATGTGTTCAATTACAGTTACAAGTGTGACCTACTTTGATCACATCTTGGTCCGGTGTACCCGGGTCTGCACTCGCAGCTGCCATTGACAGGGTTACAGTTCAACATCCCGCGTACGTCACAGACGTCTCGACACGACCGCTCACAGTTCGCTCCGTAAGACAGGGTAGGACAGGATTTCTGACACTCGTCTATTGCATTCATATATTTTGAAAACTTGCCTTAAGTTAACCATATGTACAAGTCTATTGACTACTGTTTGATTTGATCTATCAAAGCATATTTGTTGTTTTGTTTAAACATAAATCTATGATATGCACTTCTAGTGAATATTTTATTAATATATTAACCCACATAAAAATATGATCATAAAAATAAACCTATGCTATCATAAATTTATTCAATAATAAAACATGATAAGACAAATTCCATCTTATATAGAATTTTACCGCCAGCATATCCCGGAAGACACGTGCATTTTCCGGTAAGGGTGTCACATCCTTTGGAAAAAGGTCCACACGTGCAGTTGAGGGAGCAGGCTGATCCATATTTCCCTTGGGGACACTGACATAACAATGTTGTACTCACATTTAAATTCAATGGGTAATGCCACTGAATAAGCTATAGTCACATGATAATGTAAGAAGATGCAAGGATTACATAATGCCATTAGCATCATACAAGTAAGCATAGTAGATTATCATTAGTTTGTGGTGTTATAATGTAGAAAATCTACCGTCATTTTTGTTTGAAAAAAATAGTCTTATGTGTCCTCCACAGTAAATGTATTTGTAATACAAAATAGCAAGACCCCACAAACCAATTGATGTAAAAAAGCCTACTTACTTTCTGAGAACAGTCTGTTCCCATGAACCCCGCGGGACAAAGACAGGTTCCACTAATCGTATCACAGTCTCCTCCATTTAAACAGCTTTAAAAAAAATTTCAACATAAATTAGTTATATCCTCTTAACAAAATTATGTCATTACAGCTATAGAAAAATGTTCAACATAAATAATTATATTATGTTAACAAGATTATATCATTATCATTAAGCCCCTTGTCATTTCATTCTTCGTTTTAACAAACAAGATATCATTTTTTACAACTCCACATTGGGTTAATGCAAAGCAAAACATATTTCAAAATAGCGTGCAAACTATTTAACGGTGGGATTGTTAAAATGTGTAAAGACCATTGTTCCTGATTTGTTGGAATGTAAATTCATTATGGTAAAAGTTATCAAGTTGCATTAAGCAACCACAAACAATAATGATTTCACGGTGTTTCTATTTTGTGATAGTGTTAAATTAACTTTAGGTTATATCTACGTACCAAAATTTCCGTTGTCTACTTTTTAGACAATTTTAAAGTAGAAGTAGCTTAAAGTGCATTATTGAAATATTTATTAAAGAAACCATTTCTCAGAGTGTACAAAACCCCAGAATCTCACCGGCAGACCTGTTGACATTGATTGCCAAAGAAACCTTTCGGACATGGCTGCTGGCAGAAATCCCCCGAGTACCCGGGCAAGCAGTGACACCGGCCAGTGATAGAATCACATGAGTTGCTATGAACACACTGGTCACACTGGTATATACAGTCTGGCCCATACGCCAAAGCCTGCAGACATAGGGATAACACAGCATATTTAACCAGTTGTAGAGGTAACATCTTGTAACTCATTATGTTGTTTATAAGTGAGGGTGACTACATATGCTGATTTTTGGTATCTGCATACAAACTATATGTTCTTATAATAAGATAAACAGTATTGATACTACAATAATTGTCATTTATTGTAATATGTATAAAGTAGATAATTTATTCTTAATTACTGTTACGTTATTAAGAAACATATTGCAGTCAAAGATAAGTTACAGCAAAGTAATGCTGTGAATTATTGTTTCTTTACCTTGCAATTCTGGTCACAGTTTCGTCCATAGAAACCAGCGTCGCATAAACAGACATCCTCGTTGAAATGACATCGACCATGTATACAGTTCGGACATGCTGGTGTACAGGACAGGGCTGTAACCATACAAAGTAAGCTGTATCATTCCTTTATTACAATAGCAGTTTTTATTAATTTACATATTTACATGTTAAGTAATATATGTTTACTTGCTTGATGAAGATGCAGAATTAAGTATAAACCACAGCTGTACTTACTCTGCCACAATTGTATAAATACCAGGTAAAAAAATATAATACAAAAGCAAAATCTGTATAACTTTAAAGAATTGACATTTGAATAATTATACATGTATATTATTTTAAATTATATTTGATTTATTGATTCAGGTAAATGAATATATGGATCAATAAAATAAACTATATTTAAATTTTTGTTGATAATTTTGCCTAAACTGCCTAAACAGATCATTCTAGAACTATTTTAACAAGACCTTGGACTTTCAGTAGGGCGTAGCTATCTATTCCTTGCGTCAAAACAAGTGAAATATGACGCGGTTTCAAGCGAAATATGCACCGATTGCGTAGTTTTAGCTCAAAAGCCAGACAAATCTTGTTGATTTCAAAGAGCCATGGCTGAGTGGCCAACGATGAAATAGACAGGCCTACGTCACATTGCTGTTTGACACATCTACCCAAAGTCCAAGCTCTTGTTAAAATGGTTCTAATTAAAATTGCCTATTATATACAACAAAATATCCAGCTTCACTATAAAACATGATTAAAGCGTGCTTTTTTTCTAAATAAGGAATAATTGTAGGTTTCATGCAGCGTAAATAAACATCTTTTCACAATTCCAGATGCATAGATAAATACACGTACATGCTTAGCATTTTATCAAACAAATGACTGGTTACCTCTCATTGGATTCTAAATACTTTTTTTGCCTTGTACCAATATCCAAAAAACAAGTTAAAAAGGAAGCAACTAACTGTAATGTTATGGTGTTATATTCAATATTGAATCAGATACAAACAAACAGATATGCATGAATTAGGCAAACACCAATGTAAGGTTTTTATTCTGTATTTATACTCATTACGAAATCCTAGTATTTTTATATACATGTTAATTATTTCTGCAAGACTTCCTTAAAAACAAATTTTTATGCATAGGATTTTTATTATTGCAAACACTTCCAAAAAAAACCTTTTTTACACACGTTTATTATTTTTTCGAAACTTTTAAGAAAAACTATTTTTTTTTTTTAGATTTTTTATTTCTTCTTTATTTAGCTTTATCATTTGTGCTAAACATTTTTAATTATTTGTGATAAACATAGGTTTAGTATCTGTGCAAGACCTCAAAGAAAGCCTAATTTAATAATTGGATTTATTATTTGTTCTAAACACTGGGCATGTTTATTATTTGTGATATGAAAACTTTGATACAAAGGTTTATTATTTGTGCTATACATAAGTTTATTATTTGTGCTATACATAGGTTTATTATTTGTGCGAAACTTACTCGTTATATCCCCTCCAGGTGAACCAGAATCGTCTGAAAAAATGTAGATGATTAACATCTAAGACATCTATTCCTAAATAAAATGATTTCTGACACATTGTCCAAAGATAACAGAAAAACTCATGTTTTTGGAATTTTACCAGGTTTTAACAGGTTTTTTTAAATATTTTCTAATATGTCGAATTTTGGACAGACAAATTAACATTTTTTTAGAGAGACAATTGTGAGTCCAATCTCATTTTAAGAAAACAAGTTTTTATATCAAGAATATAAACGCTGTCATCTTAAAATCTGAATTCGTGCAAAATTTGAATGATGAACCGAGACGCTCGCACCTGGGTTGAGACATGGAGTATTGCACAAAGACCCCTTCCATCCTTTTTCACAAACACAGGACCCATTGAGTCCGCAGTAGCCGTGCACACAATGGCATGTGTTCTGACAGGAATTGCCATGGTAACCAGAGGGACATTTACAAGGACTGGCTTTATCCTATGATGAACAATTTACTATAAACATTAGACAGTTCAAATAACCCATTTTACAATTAATCTATCTTCACGAACTTGAAGCTTTGTTACCTGACATATACACCGTCCAGTGGATGGGTCACACACTCCGGGGTTACATATAGGACATCTCTGGCCACAGTTCGAGCCATAGTAACCACTGGGACAAGGGACCTCACAGTTTTGTCCTGACCATCCCGGAGGACAAATACACTTCCCGCTCGTCTACAATTTACGAGTTTGACACATCAAGGAGTTTAGAACTTTTTTGCTATTGCAGAGTTGCATCAGTTAGAAGATGTAATTTCTAACAACATTCAATACAAATCAATATTAAAATACAGTTTCTAACCTGTAAATTTCAATTCAAATAATAACTCAAAATTTATTACATGAGCATGCAACATTAATACATATTTAAGGACAATGCATGCTTATAAGACTATGTGAGACACAAACATATTTCACCGTAAGTTTTTTACAGGTTATTTTCATGATAATTCATCGTCTTGAATTTACTTCGAACTTTGGCAAATATGCTTGTTCTATACATGTACAACTCACGGGGTCACAGGGAGCGCTGTGTTGACACAATGGACAGGTCTTGTTACAGCTCGCGCCATAGAATCCAATGGGACAGGGGTGTTCACACCGTGAACCGACAAACCCATCCTTACAAGTGCAGAAGCCATACCTGTTGTCACATGACGTCGTCTGGTTCATGACGCACTGACACCGAGACTGGCAGTTCTTCCCGTATCTAAACACAGATTGGTCCAAGTCGACAGATTGGAAACATTTTTCATGAACAGGATGTATATCAACTTTATGAAATGACTTTTGCAGACTACGCATTACATTTATGATCAACTTCATGGTTTTCATTTTAATGAATACTATTGTACCGGTATTATTCATTAGCAGTAAAAAAAAAAGATTAAGTTTTCTTTGCTTATTATGAACTAAATAGTTAATACACTTTTTATTATAAATCTAGAATTTAAAAATACCTACGCTCCATTTGTACACGGGAATTCACAGTGTATCCCGAAGAAGCCCGGGGGACATATACAATCCCCTGTGACAGGGTCACAGCCCTGTGGGCAGCCACAGTACTGGAGACACCCCTCACCATACCTCTGGTACGGACAGTCCTATGAACAACCAATAAGTTATATTATATATACTTATGTAAGAGGTTGTTGGTTGTCACGATTAGTGGTGATATACTTTAAAATAGAATTTTCCTACCACGAAACCAGAATAAAAATTAGGGTTTTTTTACATCTCATAGCAATTCAATGGAAACTAATTATCTTTGTCATTCTAGTGGAATATTTTTTTCCTGAGAAAACACGTATTTTCACTCATATTCATAAAGAAAAAATAAGATCATATACACTATATATACCTTCAATTTATTTTTAATAAAAAAATTATTTATTTTCCACCCCTAAAATTGCCTTTTGAATAGTTACCTCTTGACATTTGGATCCCGCCTTCCCGGCTTTACAATTGCACTCCCCCGTGACTGAATCACATGGTGAATTATTGCAGTCACATGACAGGGTACAGTCCACTCCAAAGGTGTAGGGGTCACAGGACTCACCACAAAGCTCTAATAACAAACAAATGTCATTGTATGTGTATCTATTATTATTGCTGGATACTTGTTATTTTTTTCTGATTTATAGAAAAGAATAATTGTAACGTTGAATATTATTGTAAATATATAAAATTATATATTAAATTCATTATTTGTTCTTAAAAACCAATTCAATACTTGATGTACAAAAATTATTGATATTGATAAAATACAAAATGTAATTTCATTTTTGTTGTTGAATTTTTAAAAGAAAAATATTTTCACTTATTTCAAACAACCAATCAACACAATTGACCATTAGTTGTTTTAAATTTTTAATAACAAAAAAGATCGAGAAATTTAAAAATTTGGAAAACATTATTTAGACGTTATCGCAATAGTGAAATTGGTTTAAAGTATTGAACAAAAGAGTGAAGAATATGTAATAAACGAAAAAAATAGTTGAGAGAGAGAGAGAGAGAGAGAGAGAGAGAGAGAGAGACCTTGGGTCCAGCCTGGGTCACACACACAGACTCCATCCACCGGATTGCAGCTTCCATGCTCCGTGCACTGGCACGGCTCCGAACAGTTCCGGCCAAAGAATCCCTGGGGGCAGGGTCTATCACAGGTTGGTCCGGTAAACCCGTTTTTGCAACTGTAATAGAGTCATTCTTATGACTGAAGTTTGTATTGAACTTAATGAAACAATGAGAAAATATTACATTTTATAAAGTAAGAATCTCATGGATTTCTATAAGAATTATATCTTTATTTCATAATATATAATGACACATTTTTTATGTTTTAAGGAGGTTGGCACCTGAAATAATAGTAATGTCAATCATCCGAAAACCACTTAGATATAAAGATGGGGACCTAAAATGTTCATTTATTTTATTTGTGACCCAAATTATTCTCACATGCCATTTTTGGAAATATAGGGCCCCAAACAGAAATGATAATTTTCCTGAAATTTTCGCTAAAATTTGACATAGAAATTGATAATTTGAAGAAATCAAACAAACATTTATAGTTTGAACTATTATTTAGTTATGATTTTAATTAAGGAATGAGGAATCATTCTTTAATTATTATGAGGTGATAATTTCGGTCGGGGCGTGATCAAATCCAAAGCTCGAAGGGCTTTATGATAGATTTGATCACGCACCGACCGAAACTATCAACTCATAATATTCAAAGAATGATTCCTTATTACTTATATTTACATAATTTTAAGCCATCGTACGATTAAATATCTAAATATAAATAAGCAAACCCCGCTGGTGCCTCAATTTGGCGTCATTTGAAGTTATGGGTTATATAGTACAAAATCGATACGTAGTGTTATCACAGGCAAGACACTGGAAAATGTAAATATTACAGTATGAAGTTGAACACATGTAGTGACTATAAAAGGAAAATCTAAGTCAAAGTTTAAAAATTCTTTCTTTACTGGTGGCTTCAAACCCGGTACATAATGAACACAACAACAGATGTTACAAAATTTTGGAGTAATCAAATTATAACGCAAATTAAAAAAATATATAGTAATGTCATCTTTCCAAAACTTTGCATGCAAATAGACATACATTTAATGTCTCATTTAAAAGTAAAATAAGTAGGGGTCACGTCTCAAAAATTTGAGATATAGCATGAAATAAGCTAATTTTAGGCCAAAATTGGAGTTAATTTTTTCTTAACTTCTATGAAATATAAGCTAAATATGCCAAAATATATCTACAGAAATATCAAAATATTGTTTAAATATCTTTTTTAGAATATCATGAATATATCGTAATACACAAACTATCTAGAAGTTTGGTCTGCGATGAAAATTTGGAAGCTAAAGTAACAGTACTCTAAAACTAGTGAGTTATGAAAATTGTTCATTTCCTTCTTGAAAACCTTTCGCCACAAAATGTAGTCCCTTACTAAACTCTGTAAAAATGTAATTTTTTAAAAACAATTTTATTCAATATGGTTTATTTGGCATTGTAAAATATAAATATACTACTAGAATTAATATGTGGTGCAGAATTTTCATACTAGAGGTGACCCAAAATGACTACCCAAAACCTGAGGAGCGAACCTCTTTAAAAAATACATGTGGCGTTAAAATTTAATCCATTGGATTGATTTACCAATCAACTCTCTCTCTCTCTCTCTCTCTCTCTCTCTCTCTCTCTCGTGAATTCAAAACATACGACATGTTGACCAGGAAATGTGCATTGTCACAATGAACGCGGCATCTTTTTCAAAATAAAACTGGACCTCTTCCCCACCAAAACTTTTCAGCGAGAACCAGTTTACAACCTCAACATAAAGTTTTGACTGCATATAAAAAAGTTTCCACACCATATAATGAAATGATCACATCAAGTACAGAGCTGACCATGTCATATAATAACTCAACAACGGCATATAATAAAATTGTCACATCATATAAAGGATTTACCATTGCATGTAACGCTTTCACCACAATACATAAAGGTTTTACTACCATGCATAATGATTTTAACCCACCATAACATGAAATTAGTACTGCATATAATGATCTTACGACATTACGTAATGATATTACCACTTCATATAAAGATTTTACCCCTGAATATAATGATGTAATCATAGTTGTTACCACTGCATATAATGATATTACTATTGCATATAAAAGATATACAAATTCATATCATATGAAATTGACCTTAAGGCAGCTATGGCGTTCCATACTTACTAGCAAGCTCCTATTTTATTGTCACATTCTGTGTGACTGGAACATTCACAGTCCACTGCAAAAAAAAAAAGAATAAAGACAATCACTTGTACCTAAATTTCACGTAAAATGTTTAATCTACATTTGAATCTTAAATGTTATGTTAGCTTAATGTCATAATTATGCAGTTATGTGAATGATCTTTTCGCGTGAATTACGTATGAAGCAGAACAGTTTCAAGTAAAAGTCTAACAAGGCACAACTGCTTGTCTACAAACACACCTGTACAATCATTATCAAACAAACATTGAGAATTTTTAGAACAATTTCATTTCTGTTGGTTTGAACATATTTAATTAATTGTACATGTCAAGATATTGATAACAAGAAGGTTGGGCACAAGTTCTTAAAAATTAGAAAGCGTTCTCCTATATAATTTTAACACAAAACAATATTCAATATTTAAATAAACAGTGATACCAAAGTTATTTATTTCGGTTCTTGAATTCTTCTTTCAGAAAGTGAATTCTGATTTATCATTATATACTGACTATATTTGGAATATCACTCAAAAAGTGAATGTGACTGGAACAAACACAGTATGTACGATTATATTATAGATATTTTTAAATAATTATTCATAAGTGACATAGCAATATTAAAACTGAATCGTCAGGATCCGCGTTTCGTCAATTTCTTAAAAACTATTTGACAATTCGTCGTAAAGATTCTTTAAGAAGGCTGGTTGGTTAACTATGTACTCTTCATAGTTGCCTTAAAACTCTAAATATATGGTAGTTTTGGCCATAAACATTAGTTTAAAAAAGAAAAAAATCCAAACAATAGAAAGTTTTCCCATATAGTATAGAGCTCTTCATCTCAAGATTATTTAAGGAATAAGGAATCATTCTTTGAGTATTATGAGGTGATAATTTCGGTCGGGGCGTGATCAAATCCAATAAAGCCCGAAGGGCTTTATGATAGATTTGATCACGCACCGACCGAAATTATCACCTCATAATATTCAAAGAATGATTCCTTATTACTTAAATTTATATAATTTTAAGCCATTGTACGATTAAATATTTAAATATAAATAAGCAAACCCCGCTGGCGCCCCAATTATACGTCATTTGAAGTTATGGGTTATATAGTACAAAATCGATACGTAGTGTTATCACGGGCAAAGACACTGGAAAATGTAAATATTATAGTCTAAAAAATAAAAACAACTAATAGTATCCAGCATTCTTAATGTTAAATTCAAAGAATGCCGCTTAATTCTGTGACCAACCCATGGGTCCTTTTCTCCTTATCCAATCATTATAAAAGGACTGGTTTTAGTTTTAAATTCATAATTATATGGATGTAAATTAAAATATCAGTGTGTTAAACAATAACTTATTATATTTCATCTCTTTCAGTGACTTCTGACAAAAACATCTATTTTACATATAACTCCTGTAACTCCTTACATTTGCAGCCTACACCATACTTCCCGGGGGGACAGGGATCCTGACATTGTGTCCCCTGGTATCCCATCAAGCACGTGCACGCCCCCGTATCTTTATCACAAAAGGAAGTTGTTGTCATGTTACAAGGGCAGTTGTACTTGCAATCTGGCCCGTAGGTACCCGGTGTACAACGCTATAGAGAGATTTAAATCTAAATGTTGCTTTTTGCAACCTGCAAGATCTTCGGAAATATTAAAATATCACTGCAAAACTCTTCGAAGTAAACGTAAATTTTGTTTTATTTACAGAAAAGAAAAGTACGTAATAAATAAACATAAAATATCAAAACAATTGATAACATAAATAATAAGAAACAGTTATAACTTGATGATTATGAATAGAAAACTGAACCTGGTTACACTGGGGTCCGTGGAACCCTGACGGACATTGACAATGAATTCTGTAGGAAGTTGTCGTTGTTTGTCGACTGTCGCATTGTCCCCAAGATTGCTAACAAAGAAAAATAAACAAGTTTGGTCCATTAGTTATATGTTGCTTTTGTGATCATATGTTTTTGTACTCAAACTTTTGCTTTTTCTTCTTAAAAACAAACTTGAACGCAACTTTGAGCAAAGTTTGTCCCAGATGTTTTTAGTTTAAAAAAAAAACATGTAAAAGAATGGCCATGGAGGTATTGCATAGGCGTTGTATATTTTTCGGGCATAGGTGCATGAAGCTTAAGGGACATGTCCGGCCATCTTGTACACATGTGGACTAATATGTAAACATTTCTTGAACTGACTTATTTATACCAAAAACTGACCAAAACTGTTGTCAAAAGATAAAAACGCAATAAAAATGTGGTTTTACACATTGTTTTGTATGCAAATTGCCCACACAAGTGCAGAATAATGCCGTTTTTAATCACTTAGTACAGCTGTAGAACTGCGCCGCTGCAGACTGATCTTGAAGATTTAAAAATCTGAAGAAAAAAAAAACATGAAAGGGATTAATTGGTTTCCACTCTACAACCATTTGTTGAGAAAAAGGTTGAATCTTGCACATTTATGCTGTAGCTTTGTCTCAAAATAGGGTACCCTGTTTTTATCAGTCATCTATTCTTAGAACAAGAAAAAACCCAGTCTATACTTAGAACTCCTGTGTCTATGGAGGCACATTGACGCTATATTTCCATACTAGACAAAAATATGTCAATTTAAAACAATCTGTGTTGAATGTGACAGACATCTCTATACCAGTCCCAAGTTGGCTTTTTCCAGTTCTATACGTATAAGTTAAAGTAAATTTTTTTAGAAGTGGGGCATGGGTCCCAAAAAAGTAATTGTCTTAAATACAAAAATAAACATATATTTTTCAATGAAAATATAACTTCAATGTACATCCATAGACACAATTATATCTCTGCAGAATGATAGTTTTTGAGACCCATTTTAAGAATTGGGTACCTTATTTTCAGACAAAGCTACAACTTAAATGGGCAAGATTCGACCTTTTTCTCAACTAATGGTTGTACAGTGAACACTAATGGCCTCCTTTCATATTTTTTTCAGATTTTTAAATCCTCAATTTAAGTCTGTACTGCGCAGTTCTAAGTGATTAAAAAAGGCATTGTTCTGTTCTTGTATGCGTAATTTGCATATAAAAGAACATGTTGAACGTCATATTTATTGCTTTGTTTTATCTTGTTAAGTTTTGGGCAGAAACAAGAAAGTTAAAGAAATGTTTACATTTTGGTCCTCAAATGTACAAGATGGCCGGACATCTCTCTTAAGCGCCTTCAAATAAAAATACCTGAGCTTATAGCTTTGGCATTAATTTAAATATATTGCAAAATAAAATATCATGTACATTTTTAATTATATTAATAACAAAGCTACAATTGATAGCAGTATACGATAAAACAAGTGAATATTTAATAAAAAAACAAATGGTTTCGATCATTTCGTTACGGAAAAACAACCAATGAACATTTGTTGACGTTATTATTGAAGAATTCAATAAAACTCATGTACATGTATAATCTAATTGTGTTTTATACTTACCGGCGATTGTGTACTGGTTATACACCAAGGTTCACACTTTTGCTGTACCCCTGCGTGAACAATAGCAGCAGTACCAGGGGGAGGACCAAAGACTTGGATCCTGTCCGTACCCCCACATGTCATCATATTGTTACCGGCACAC
This sequence comes from Magallana hongkongensis, assembly GCA_016163765.1. NCBI lineage: Eukaryota > Metazoa > Mollusca > Bivalvia > Ostreida > Ostreidae > Magallana > Magallana hongkongensis. Next base: position 3,477,914 of record WFKH01011801.1, read on the forward strand.
GGACTGTTACATTCTCTGCAGAATAAAAGACAATTACAGGAATAAATCGTACTCTTGATTTTCTGACATGGTTGGTGTGTTTTTCTGCTATGCCCACTTCCGTCATACCCACGTCCTAAGAAAGCATTTATGTTTAAAGAATTTTTGACAAACATGATTTTAAGATTTTCACTATTTATTCCTATGTTGAAATTTATACCCATGGTGGGACCCAATCATTGTTCCAGAAATCACGATTCTGATAATTTTGCATTTACACTATACAATGAAAATTTTCTGTTAATAATAATTGGCATTTCTCTTGCATTGGTTTAAGTATCTTTTCAATTAATTTTTTTTATCAAAATTACATGTTCCTTTTTTTAAAACAACAAAGAAAGCCCTAAAACAAAACATTTTTCGGTTGAATGTTAACCAGTGGTTCTAGACAAAAGACATACCATGTTAAGTTTACAGACCGTTAAATGGACACAGAGCTCATTTTAACTTTCTGCACAGGTGAGTTCAGTTTTCATAACTGCAAGATTTGATTTGTTTATATCAGTAAACAAAGTTTCTGTAACCTCGTTATACGCGTGATGAAAAATATATCGACCACTCACGCGTCATCCTTCTTCTTGCTCATATCCAGATGATTGTCACAGAAACACAGATTTGGGGGTTTTGTTCCTGAATATCGATGTCCTTCATCTCTGACAAAGGTAAAAAAAACCAACATCGTCTAATTTTTGCTGGGCATTTATATGTACAAAATTTGTCCCTAACAACAAAAAAATCAAGTTATAGAGAAGAATTTTTTTTTTTTTAATCACTTTTTTTTACTACATGACAACTAGAGCCCTTCCGTAAAATCAGAACCCCTAAACTCGACGTAGCCTTACTTTTGACAATTTTGGTAGAGTCACCTTGCTCATCATAGCTATATACTTAGTTTGTTACATCATAACCCCTAACCATGGAGTCTGCCATGGTAATTTTACAATTTTGGTAAAGGAAATATTGCTCTTCACTAAAATATTGCATCGACTTGTACAGTTTTTATTCTATATTTATAACCAATGAGTTTTACAATAATCTGCCTTTACTGATTTCGAAACCAGACTTGATCAATATTGGCCGAGAAGTTTTTTGAAGTGGCGAAAAAAGTTCAAAATTTTAAACCAAGGCAGAACGAACAAGGCTAGACAATGAAGAAAATTATAATAGCAATAGAATATTTTCAATTTTTAATATTTCAGAAGAATTTTTGAAATGAAATAATTTTTAGTATTTATTTATTCAACCTGCACAAACTGATGCACCAATCAGGCGTCATGTGTTGTGTGTTGTACTCTTCAGTCGACATTTCAAAAGAAAACAGTCGATCAGATGACGTGTCCTCAAAACAACCACGGTAAACCTCATCTCCATACCGTGTACTCTTCAAATTGATTTTACTTCTCCCTGGTAGACTGTGATCCTGTGGACAGAACATGGATAAAATACATGTACTTCATAATCTACCGTAATCAGCAAATCGTGCTGAAAAAGGAGTCTATATCATACGATGAACGTCCTCTCTTTAAGCACAGTTGTGACTGCAGCTTCTTCTGATGTTGGGGTGCCGTGTAGGATTTCAGCTTCCACCCTGACGCGCCCCAGTCCTCCACTTCCCCCACAGTATTTTTTAACCCCGATCCCTCCGTCTCCCCCCTGGGCTGTCACAGACGACTGACCTGTAAAATCATTTATGTCCTGTCATTGATACGTTCAGGAGAAATCACAAAGCATTTTTACTAAGTGACATCAATGGCGCCTCTTATACAGAGATTCTATCTGTATCTTACAAAGGTAAGTATATACTGATGTAACTACAAAGTTTCTTATCGGGATTGTACGAATGTGAAAGAGAGGGGCGAAAGGACGGAATGACATTTGGAAATTGGTATTCACTAACAGTAGATTCGCAATTTAACACAAATAGAAGAATCATACCTCCAAAATATTATTGGTCATCGTAATTTTTAAAACAACCATGTTTATTGAAGAACGGTTTTCTTTTCATTATATAATTGTAATCCCGATATATAGCAACAAACCAGTACTGTATGAATGATACTCCTGGCTTTTTGTGACACCGACCTAGGTTGACCACCTTTGTAATGATGTGTATGCTGCCCCCACTCCCTCCCCTGTGACACCGACCTAGGTGGACCACCTTTGTAATGATGTGTATGCTGCCCCCACTCCCTCCCATGTGACACTGACCTAGCTTGACCACCTTCCCGATGATGTGAATGCTGCCCCCACTCCCTCCCCCGCCCGCTCCTGATTGGCTCCAGCATTCCTCTGTGACGTTATTATCCTGACAACTTGTATTCTGCGCATGACAGGAAGTGAGGCACTTACTCACACACCTACAAAAGCAAAAGTGATAAGTTTCTGGACAATGTTATGTCATGTCATTTGTATACTATATTCTATACAAGTACTTAATTTGTTTTTATTTGATTTCAAGCTTTTATTGCATTTTTTTTCAGTCTGAAACTCAAAAGTAATAGTAAATCTACAGAAGTGTTGACAATACCACAGTGTCAATCATTATTAACAAATATATGTCATATAAAAATAATGCACACTTTTAAACATATATAAACTCTTCTAACGTGAATTTATAATTCAATAATGCATATTTTTACTGGTGTGCCAATTCTTTTTTTTATTAACATGTAATTTTTTTTTTGGGGGGGGGGGGTATTAACTTTTTTTTTCCATTTTTTTTTTTAAATTCTGTGTAGACTTGAACCCGTATTGTGGTCCCTCTCTCACTCAAAATGGTACTGATACCAAAATACTGTCTTAATACGAAGCAAAGTAACGTTAAGCTTCTCGTTAATCTATACCAGGTCCCACCATCAGCAACATTCCTCAAGTCATTGCTCAGCCTCAAGTCAAAGAATGACCTCAAATTTATGTTCTTTTCCTTGAAGGATTTGAGTTAAGGACTGAGTTGAAGTTATTTGAAAATATTGGTGACGGCGGGGCCAGATTTTTCATTTGATTAACCTAAACAAATTACCGCACGGTATTTCCCCCATTACCACCATTCACCGAGACTTGACCGGAAATGATGACGTTCATTTCCGCCTGCAAACGAATGGCCCCGCCTCCGCTTCCACCTGCCCCACCTATCAAATGTAACAAAATTGTAAACTGGCTTGATATGGGTGTATTCAACTTAATCAAATGACGTACACTTAAAACATCAATGCATTTGGTAACACAAACTTCTTCAACATGGCTTTAATCATTTAATTAACACAATAAACTTTAAAAACTAAAACTATAGAGTATGACAAAGTATAGAGATATACAACTGGTCTTATAAATTGATTGATATTACCATATTTTACGCATTTAAACAAACTTACTAAGCAGTAACTTTCTGTGATATTTTATAAAGTATTATAACTGTTTTGATTTTACAGTCCGTACGTCAGCAAGTGTATCACTTATTCCAAACCTTTAACACATCATATTAGAAAATACAGCAAATAAGACGAAAAATGGTCATTTATTTGATGTAAATACAATTCAAATTTTTGAAAATTGATTTCAAACATCACGAAAGCATACAAAATTAGGACTAAACATGAAGAAAGAACTATTAGGAAAAAATGGTCTTATACACTGTAAGTATGACCGACGTTTCTGTTCTAATTGTTTAAAGATTAGATATACATGTACTTCGTGTTATGCATATTAGAATTAAATAGTGTGATCCCAAATCATCAATAGTATCATGGATATACAATTGCTTCTAACCTGGGGGATTTTTAGAGGTGTCTCTGGCGCGTCCTCCGCTCCCCCCGCCTGACCCCATCAAGAGTTTGCTCATAGTCCCGTCCCCGTAGACCTGTCCATATTCTCCCGCTACGCTCCAGTTCTTATACACGCCGATCATCCATCTATGAAAAAAAACAAACAAAAAACTGGTAAAACAAAATTGCCAGTTATTTTTTTGTGTTATGCTGCTGTTTGAACAAAGAACCTCTGAGATTGCACGCTCTTTCCTACACAAGCGTTCGTCCCTAGTTTCTTACCCCGTCGTTCCGAACCCCGCTCCCCCTCCAGGCTGACCCTTGCCACTCTCCATCTGACCTCCGTCTAGTCCTCCCCCTCCCCCGCCTCTGTTGCGCTTAGTACTGATCACCCCCTTACCTTCAAACAAATTAGATAACTTAACTCTGTATTTATTTCAATTAAATTCCACATATAAACCTACTTTCTATGGAACGCCAAATTAACATATATTCAAATATTTGTACCTATCTTCAAATAATTGTACCTATCTTCAATTAATTGTACCTATCTTCAAATCATTTGAAGATAGGTACAATTGAATTAAAGATAGGTACAATTATTTGAAGATAGGTACAATTGAATTGAAGATAGGTGTAAATAATTATACCTATCTCTAAATAATTATACCTAGGTACAAATGAATTATACCTAGGTACAAATGAATTATACCTATCTTCAATTCAATTAAAGATAGGTTCAATTGAATTATACCTATCTCTAATTCATTTGAAGATAGGTAAAATTCATTTAAAGATAGGTACAATTGATTTGAAGATAGGTTCAATTCAGACATATCTACAAAGGATTTGAAGATAGGTACAATTCAATTATACCTAGGTTCAATTCGTTTTGTGTATTGTTGAAAATAATGAACGTACTATACAGGGAGTATTCATTATTGCCAATATTTTAGTAATTGAAGATAGGTTCAATTCAGTTGTACCTATCTTCAATTCAATTGTACCTATCTTCAATTCATTGCATTTGTACCTATCTTCAATTCAATTGTACCTATCTTCAAATTGAATTAAAGATAGGTATAATTGAATTGTACCTATCTCTAATTCAATTTGAAGATAGGTACAATTGAATTGAAGATAGGTACAATTGAATTGAAGATAGGTACAATTATTTGAAGATAGGTACAAATATTTGAATATATGTTAATTTGGCGTTCCATAACTTTCAGATATTAAAATCATTAAAGGGCATTTATGATAACGATAAAGTTACATGCACATCAATCAAATAGCGCATTTCAACCAAAAATACTTCTTTTCTAATTTTAAATTACATTTAATTGAATGAATCGAATTAAAAATATTCACGGGATATAAATCTATTAGGTTCCCTTAGTCACTCAGGTGACCTATTGCAGTCGGTCTTCGTCCGTCGTCGTGCATCGTCCATTAACAATTTTACATTTTTTGCTTCTTGAAAACTACAAGGCCAATTGTTACCATTTTTGGTTTGAAGCATCTCTGGCATAAGAGAAATCTAAATTGTGAAATTTATGACTTAAACAACCCCGAGGCCTCATGGGCGGGGTCAAATATGCAAAAAAAAAGACCAAATATTTAAAAATCTTCTTCTCTACTCCCACACATGTGGGGAAAAAACTAAATGCATGGTTATAATGTCCATGAAGCCTCTCACCAAAATTGTGAAATTCATGGTCCCTGGCTCAGGGGTTCAAGCCCTTGGACAAGGCCAATATGGCCATATTGTCAAAATGTATTAAATATTAGAAAATCTTCTTTTCTTCTTCCATATATATATTTGAGAAAAACTAAATGCATGGTTATGGTGTCCATTTTATTCTGAATATTGTCCTCTTCTTAAATTGTGAAATTCACTGCCAATGGGGCAGGGGTTGAGGCTTTTTATTTTGGAGGGGGGGGGTGAAAAATACGGCTATTTAGTGCACGTATGTATTGTTTCAGGTCACTTGAGTTTATTGGGTAACCTATTGCTGTCGGTCATGTGTTGTCCGTTAACAATTTTACATTTTTAACTTCATCTTGAAAACTTCAATTTCCTGTGCATTATATGCTTGCAGCAATAAACTAAATGCATGTCGTGTGCATTAAATATGAAACTGTGAATATTATAAAAGACTGACCATTTAAGGTCTGCAGGTCTCTTTTTACCAAACGTTTACAGTTTTTGGCCCCTTAAGCAGGAGTATAAATAATCCGAGAATCCTCTGACTTTTGTTTTTCATTTGAATGCTCAAGTGGAAGAATTATGTCTAGCCCCTGAGGATGGGGGTGTTTTGGTAAAACATGTATACGAACCATCTTTAGTTTATTAATGAAAACATATGTACACGTAAAAGCTATCTTGACAGTGAACAAATTATGGGAAAATTATTTCCTATCATTAGCGTCTTGCACCTTTTCAATATCGGGGGTTAAAGTTGTTTAACAAAATTATAGATTTCATAGTCCTTGTTGCAAGATTTTAAGGTAGGGGAGGGGGTTGTCATATTCATGATTTACATTTTTTTTTTCAGAATGAAGCTCAATTAAAGGTATATTTGAGATTCCATAACAGGTCTGTGTGTGGGCCATGGTCCCCAGGTGACCGTTAAGGCCTGTTGGCCTCTTGTCATATATACATGTAGATCTATATGAACTAAGTAAAAAACAAATTGAAATTCTAATCATATTTACAAACAGGAAGGGACGAATTGTTACTAGTATCTGTAACTGACCATTGATGGAGTCGCCCTGCTGTCCCCCCTGGCTGTTTGGCTGACCCCCAGGATAGCCCGCCTCATTCCCCGTCAGTGTCCCCTCTATCCTGATGTTGCGGGCTTCGATAATCAGGACTCCCCCCGTGTTTGTGGTCCTGTTGTATGGAGAGACCGACACAATGGTGTCCCTCGGTATATGGAACAGCAAAATATTGCAATGAGTTCCTAAAAGAGAAAAACGTTTTTGCTTTAGAAAGAGATTTTTATTTAATATGAATACTATATTTCAAACAGTCATCAATCAAATTATACCTATACTCACGTGGTTTCTTATAAAAAATCACAACAACAAGTACTGTTGCAATTTTTGTAAAAATTGTTTTCATATTACTCTATCTTCCATTGCATAAAGTAAAAATGATCAAACGTTTTTTTTACCATCCAGAAAGTCTTATGCAAAACAGAGAGAAATGTTTGTAGATTAACTCATGCGCGGTTTTTACCAGAGAGGGAGGATTGGTGCCGGGGGGTCCAGTCCTGTCCCCCGTGATCAATCCCAATACAGTGAGGTTTGATGTCCTCCCCGAGTTCATAGTGACCCACAAGTCCCCCCGTCAGCGCCTCAACCTAGATAGAAGATAATGGAGGAATGACAATTTCTTCAAAAATATTGTGTAGTGTTTTATTATAAAATTTGGTTAAAACTTTGGTTTTTATGCAATGCATTTATTTCTTACGGTAGAGAACTCATTTCTTATGGTAAAGAACTCATTTTATACGGTAGATAACTCATTTTATACGTTAGATAACTCCTTTTTTACGGTAGAGAACTCATTTCTTACGGTAGAAAACTCGCTCCCAGTAGTGCTCATACTTCTGTTGATCTCATGATAGGACAAAGCTCGGTTCCATATTTTCACAGACTGAAAAAAAATACAATTTTAAACTACATCTGCTAAATTCGCTTGTATTATCGGAATAAAAAGGGAAAAGTGTTTATGCGCAGCAATGTCCAGATCCTTTGTCTTTAACATAGTCGATTAACCAATCAGTTAATTATTAACTGACCTTGATCATGCCCTTGAACCGCCCTGTGGGACAACATTCCTCTCCCCCGATCCAGAAACTCGCTGTAGTCGGCAAGAAATAGGGAGTGGCCTACATAGAAAAGAAAAACTAAGCATCTTGTATTTCAGTGGGTGCTCGAAAAAAGAAATTTGTAAAATACTTGATGTCTTTGAAATTCTATTCCTTGATCTTTGCAGATACTGCTGTCTACTTGCCAAACATCAGGGAGTTCCCATCAAATATTTTGATTGCCTTGTCATTTTTCACAATTTTATTATTTCATTTAGTAATTATCTGTTATAAACAACGAGGAATTACTATATAACCATTCTCCCCTTGAAATCCTTACCTCCACGGTGACACTGTGGTTGTTAGCGTAACCAGTCACGTGGGTGCCGTTATTGGTGATGGCCACCAGGTACCACTGCCCTGTCCTGATGGCTAGGGTGGTGTCCACCCCCTTGGTACAGGTCCAGTTCCTCCCTCTGTAGTACACCCAGAAGTTCTCAAAATTGTAGATTCCGAAATCCCGACAGTATCCCACACCACCCACAATGGTCTGAATAAAGAAGAATTAGTACATAATATATATTTAAATGACTCTCAGAATCTGCCTTTGGCTTGCATGCATATTCTCATTAGTCACTATCATATGAAAATTAAAACAAGTTCATAGAGATGTTAGATACTCTGGTTTCAGCAACACTGGATGAATACCAATTTGTGTGTATTTCGTTGTTGAGTTGATCTATGAATTCAAATATACATCGGAAAAAACGTAAGAGACGACATATTCCTTTGACAACGAATTAATAAAACCTCGAGAATACCATTTTTATTGAATCCACCAAAATTTATTGACAGGAACATAACCGAACCCATTTTAACACCTCCATGACCCCGTTCTCCGTTGAACATACCCGTCTGGCCCTGTCGGCTGCTGCAGGTCTGACCCATGCTGCGATCGTGTACCTGTAACCCGGGGACCACGTGCCAAGGTCAATGTACCCGTCACGTGACCCATCAAATACAGACCCACAGGCGAAAGGAGGACTGGACTGTTAACATACATGTACAGATGAATAAACAATCAGTTTCAATTTGATTGTGTACTATATACTCTCATTAAAATGCATATATATATATATATATATATATATATATATATATATATATTCTTTATGGTAAACGAAATATTTATGAATATTATTTTACTTGGGTCGCTGCTTGTTCAAGTTCTACAGAAAAGAAAGTTAATTTTGAACGTAACCCTTTGCACATGATGCAAATCACGAACTGCGTATCAAATCTGATGCATTTTAATTTTTACTTGCATATGGAAATTAGATATTTTTTTAAGATTCTGATAATAAACTTTACATTTATTTTAAAATGCGTAGCT